>QTSX02003097.1:0-107316 GCA_014839935.2 Entomophthora muscae | reverse complement strand
CCTGTGAGGGATACAGTTAAATAAAAATTACTATTCTCATTTACTGGCACTCGTCTATCGGCAATTTTTTAGGGATACTTCCAAGGAGGCAGTTTTGTAATAACATCTTATTGTCATCACACATCAGTTACATTTCAACACTTTTTCTCCTCTTCAACTTGAGAGCTCCAATCTCCACCTGCTGCAAAATTTTCATCAGTCCTTTACTAGTAGTTCCATTAAATTCTGTAAGCATGTTGCACTGGGATTCCTTTCTTTGGCAAAATAGTCTGAATATAACTTCAAAATTGCCACTCTACTTCACAATTCTGTATGCAAATTGCAACCTCAGCTTACAGAGTTCTCTACTAGGATCTCTCAGCAGCTGTTTCGAACTCCAAACTTTACTTCCAAGCCAATTGAGAATACATAATAATTGAAAGACAGGAAAACATCAATTTTTTGACAGAACATATTTTATTGGAATGCAAGCTGTTTTTGCTTTTATATTCAGGGAGACAAGTTCCTTCCAGAATCAACACTTGATTCCTATCACATGATTTATGACATGTCAAATGTCCACCTGACCTACCTAAAGACTCAACAACCTATGAGAATTTACCCACACAAAAGGAATCAATGACAACTTTTGTTTAAATGTAATGATTTGCCCTCCAGCTTCCCCAAATATCAGTTATTACTCTAACTAAATTTTTTAAATGCACAGATTCTTATTGCCTAAATTTGTTGTTGTTATTATCTCGTCAACTATATTGATTAAACTTCGTAGTTAATTAATTCAAAAGATGTTAAGTAGTTTTGAGCATGGCAACAACCAAAATATCCGGATTTAAACAAAATGATTTCAGATTTGAACAAAATGGCCAGCAAGATTTAGGATTCAATTAACCAAAAATATTTTAATTAATTGAATCCTAAATCTTGCGCAACTTAGATTTTGTTCAAATCTGAAATCATTTTGTTTAAATCCGAGATATTTTTGGTTGTTGCCATAGCTTCTAAAACTACTGTATCTTTGAATTAATTAACTGCAGAGTTTAATCAATATAGTTGACAAGGGATCAATTAACCAACAACAACCAAATTTAGACAATAGAGTCTGTGCATTTAGGTTTGATCAGCTGATTCCCAGTTGGAATTACAATAACTGATATTTGGAATATACAGACTCTACAGGGTTTTGGTGCCAGGAGCTGGAAAGCTCCATGCCAAATCATTACATTTAAACAAAAGTTATCATTGATTCCTTTTTATTGTAGGTAAATTCTCATAGGTTGAGAAATGTGGGAATCTTTTAGGTAAAGATCCAGATTGGATAACATTGTTATGTCATAAATCATGTGATAGGAATCAAGTGTTGATTCTTGAACTGGAAGGGTTTTCAGCCTAATATCCCCTGAATGATATAAAGCAAAAACAGCAACATTTCAATAAAATATGTTCTGTCAAAATTGATGTTTTCCCTCAATCTTTTCAATTATTATGTATTCTCAATTATTATTTGAAAGAGTAAAGTTTGGAGTTCTTAGAGTTGAAACAGCTGCTGCCAGAAAGGAGATCCCTGAAGGCTCCCTGGAGGAGGCCTGGGAGAATCTTGAGGTTGCAAAGGATTTGCATACAGAATTATTAGTAGAAGTGAAAGCTAATTTTGAGAAGTTATATTCAGACTATTTTGCTTAAAGAGGGAATCCCAGTGCAAGGCAATCAGATTTATGCTTGGGATTTGTGGAACTTGCTAGTAGGGTTTGATGAAATTTTGCAGCAGGTGAAAAATACTGCAAACTGAGAGATTGAGGCTCTCAAGTTGAGAGAGGAGAAAAGTGTTGAAATAATGGCCTGATGGTGTGATGACAATAAGATGTTATTACAAAACTTTGCCTCCTTGGAGGCAAAGATTGCCAAAGCTTTATCCCAAAAAAGGTGCCAGTAGACAGTGTCAGCCAGTAAATGAGAATAGTAATTTTGACTGGTTTAACCTGTATCCCTCACAGGATGGCTTCTGATCACACAGGAGTATTTACAGATTAAAAGATGGTTTTATTGTAATTCATTGATTCTTCTTATAGCTTCTTCAGGCTTACTCCCTGGGCTGCTAGCAAAATATTCTAGGACATTAACCACATCCCTATTTAAGGTAATCAGTAACTATGTTTGGTGCTTATTGCACATCAACCAATATAATATATCCATCTTCACCTAGCACATGTGCCCCTTGTGTCTGTGGGGTAGTTTTGTAGCTTCAGGATCACTTCCTTCTATCCTGAACATACTTTAAAACTGTTGCTTATAATATCAACCAATTAAGGAGATTAAAAATTTGGGATTTGAATCTGGCGCTGCTGCCACACTTGATGTAAAGTTGTAGCAGCACCTTGGTGCCTAAAATATTTTCTGGGCAGCACCTGTAAATATTTCCAGATGGTGTAGCGGCGCTTTATGTAGTATTTAAGTGGTGTGGTGGTGCTTATTATTGGGTGGTTTACTTTAACAGTTGAAAGTCTGCTTCTGATCATATATATACCTTTTATACTTTTGTTTTATGATGTTTGGTTGTTGCAATACTATTCTGCAGGCTATGTTTTAATTGATACCATTGCTTAGTCAAAAAGATCCTGAAAGCGCATGTAAGGAAATGGGACAACTGTTGAACTCAAAAGAAAACCCAACTAGATCTTTGCAAGTATTGCAATTTAGGGGTCATATCAAAATAATATTGATGGTGCAATTTGCAACAACTTTACATTCAGAAAGTTTAAATTCTGATAGTTTCCAGTAATATTAGAGTAGGAACTGGCTCTAAAATTGTCAAGTTTTGTGTTGTTATCAAGCTTCATCCATCAAAATCTATTTAGTGATTTTGAAGTTTGGTCACAATATTTTTTTGACCCTTGAGTCACATCACAATTCATTTGGATTTTTTATGGTTTTAGGAGACAGGTTATAACTTTAACTGCCATGGTTTGTGGCCTGTCCCTAAAGTCACAAACATAGCTGTATGCATTGTGATATGACCAAGTGCAATCTCATAAGGCTTTGTCTTGTAACTAATCATAATCATACAATATCATCCAAGCTATTATTTTTGGTTAATAATATATACAGTAGTTTTAAAAGCTATGGCAACAAGCAAAAACAATTCAGATTTAAACAAAATGAACTCAGATTTAAACAAAATTAAAAATAAATGAAATTATATTAATTTACAATAGATTTTGATTCATTTCAATTTTTTTTAAAGCTGAGTTCATTTTATTTAAATCTGAATTGTTTTTTTCTTGTTGCCATAGCTTTTAAAACTACTGTATTTACTGTAAATTCAGAACCTAAATGTAAAAATGCGGGATTGTCAAATCCTTGGTCCAAATTTTGAATCACTTTTGCGGGATGGCCTTTTTTAAATTAAATTGATTTTTTGAGTATTTATTTGAATATTTGAAAATGCAGGAACTCATAGACACTTTTCAAAGTTCAAGTCAAATTGCATATTTCCAATGGACAAAATGAATTAACTGAAATCAGTTTTGAAGCGTTCAAATCCATCTACTATTTTCATTAAGTTTACTATGTTTTTTGAAATTGTGGTATTGTCAAATACATGAACCAAATTTCAAATCACTTTTGAATGCCTCTATTAAACTCAAATAATAGTTGCGTGAACTGGAATCCAAATTGAATGTACAGTAAGCACACTAGGAAACACCAACCCAAATAAAGAAGCTCCACTCTGGATAAAATCAAATGAAAAATTCAATCTCAATAGCCATGTTTAGACAAAAAAAGTGATTAAACTTTAAAATCATCCAAAACTGGAAAGGATACAATATTATACACTTCAAATTACGGATATTGAAATTTTGTTACTATTCAAGGCTAACTCAATAGAAAACAACTACTCACAACCAAACCAATAAATACAAATAAATATATATTTAATCTAAATATATTTTTTATTTTATTTTTATGGACCATCAATTGCATTCCCAACCAGCTCCTGCACCAGCCTGAGGGGCAGCCTGTCCATGAGGGCATCCCAGAGGGTCCAAGAACAGACCAAGAACCCAACTCAAGGGGAGTCATGCTGATACCCAGGCCTCCCAAGGTGTCAGCGCCAGCCAACCACCTCCCACATCCCAAGCCCAATCAACCAGCCTGAATTCCAGACATAAGCCACTCTCAAGGCCTGCTACAAAAGTCTCCTATACCAGAGTCACTGGTAACAATGAGGTTACATACACCTCCTGTGAATCCACTGCCCCCTTTGGCCTTGGATTGAAATGTTTCCCCCTGTCGTACAAAGAAATCCACTCATATTCCAGCTAAACCACTCAACTTGCTAAAGGATTTAGCTCATACTGTAGACAAAAGATTTGTATTGGTATACCCTGTGAATTCTACAGCTTCCACTGTTCCTTCCTTGGAAGAAACCCTGGTAAATTTAGACTACTTGCTGGCCTGGTGTTGACCATTATTGAAAGCTATCAGATCCAGCCGATTGGGCGCTGCCACATTGACATCCAAAAGCTCAAGTGAATTCCAAGTGCTTGAAAACTCCTCCAGCCAATCAGGGAGCACGGCGGAAATTAAGATGAAACCCTCTTGCCTCCTCAACTCTGACCTAAAATTTTCTCCCCCACCCAATCAGACTTATGCCCTGAAGTCATGTGATTTCACCCTATAGCACACTCCCCTTTTTACACAGCAAGGGGGCTTTCAGTCCCCTGCTTGTCTATTCCCAATTTTATTAAACTTTGGAACTTGCTGCACCTTTTTGAAAATTTTGTGGAGGCCTTGAAACTCTGTTTTGAGCCCCTATAGTTTGGAGATTAAAAGTGTTAGATTTCTCATTGAAGCTTACCCTGCGCCTACCTGCTTCAAACCCAGCATCATTCCTGGGCCCTTCAGAAGAAGCTCGGACATATAGTCTTTGCCCTTTCTGCTTTTGCTTTCAAAAGTCATCTTTGAATCTTAAAATTTTAATCAATTTTTAATATAAAAATTACTTTTATTTTTAATTTTCCTTAATTTCTTTGATTCTGAACCCGCTTTTGATTCTGTTTTACTTTAAAGTCACCCACAACTGTTGCCAAGTCCCCCCTGTGCTCTCCTGGCACTATTTTTCTTTCTCTTGTTTGTCAATCCCCCTGGCACACGTTTTTTATTTGTTGTTGCCTTGGAAACTTTACCCTCCTATTTAGAATTTTGCGCAGAACACAGCTATGATACTCCTGATTCTCAAATTTGTGGTGTTTTCTTTGGCCCCCTTTTTGCTGCTTCTGTGACCAACTTTGCCAGAGTTGTGGTCCAAGATTTCCTCTTCTGCTTATCTTGTGGGCAATGACCCGTCCTGCCTCCTGGATCTCCCTAGTGATCTCCTGTTCTCTGGGGAGGCCGTGGTAAAGAGTTTAACCTGTGACAACCTGGGTCTGGAGGCCGCCGGTTTCACCTAGTCCGATCCTGTGGTCAAGGAGAGGTTGGTGTCACCCATGTCCAGCCCTGAGAAGCGCAGCTTGGTGCCCCTCCAGGCCCCCACAACGCCCCCTCCTGCTCCCACTTGTACGCCCTGGTTACTCACTGGTTTGGTGTTGATGGGATTGAACGCCTACTTCCCTCAGTTATCCCCTGTGTTGTCCCTGTGGTCCCCCCTTTGAGCGGCTGTCCCAGTTCTCCACTGTGAAGTATCCTGATGATAAATTGCACCAGGATGGGAGCCAAACTAAGTGAGTTTAGCCCCCCTCTCTTACACCTCCACTGTGTACCCAGTTATCACCCAGCCCCGCACTCTTGATCCAAGAGTTGCTACTTCCTGCCCCTGCGTCTTTGACACCTCCTATGATCCATTGGCCACTGCCAAAGAGCCATCTGCGCCTGTATTGTATGCCACCATTGATGGCGCCAGCACAACCAAGCGTGATCCCACCTTCTACACAAAGGTCCCCATCCCATGTGTTGAGCCTGCTAGCCAGGATGCTGTGATACCTGCCAAGGGCTGGCGTTGATTAACAGATAATGAGTGTGAAGCTCTCCTCAACTGCTTGAACGGGGGAATGGCGTTTCAGGATATTGCATCCCAATTTGGTGTCACAGCCAGATACATTGCCAACATAAACACCAAGTATGGCAACACTGGGCAAATTGCAAAATCTGCCAAGGCTAAGCGGCAGCCCAGCCTACTTCAGTGCACCCATCTCAAGGCAATCAAGCAGTGGGTTACCAAGGATTGCCTCCTGGACACACTTGCTATCCAATTAATGCTTACCACAGAGTTTGGGCTTTCTGTTTCTAAAACCCTTTTTTACAAAGCAATGGTTGATTTGGGCTTCTCCTGGAAAGTATTGGGAGTTTTGCTGTACAACAGGAACAATGAGAAGATCATCAAGGATTGACACATTAATGCCAAGACATATTGGAACTAAAGGAGACTGGGAATGTCCAGTTCTTCCACATCAACAAATTGTTGTTTTCCTCCTCACTCAGTTCTAGGCATGGGTGGGTCAAGAAGAGGTCTAAGGATAGTTTAGCCCATTGTTCAGCTGTCTGTTCCCAGACCTATTCAATGGTAGCGCTTCTTGGTCCTCACGGGTTGGACCAGTATCAGATGATCAAGGGTTCCCATAATAGCAGGACATTTCTTGATTTTCTCTGAACTATCAAGGAGTATCTCTGGATTAATTACCTCAGTACAACCAACATTGTTGTGTTGGATAATGTTGGGCTCCACAAAGTGGATCTGGTTGTGTCTGAGTTCCCGCCCATCAATAAAAATAGCCATTTGGCCAGCCACTGCCTGGCTGACTGTTCAATGAGACTCCTCTTCTTCCCCCATATTCTTCATTCCTTAACCCAATGAGGAGGTCTTTGGGTAGATCAAAAATAAGGTGAAGCAAGGCCTCCCTCAGGGCACCAAGGGCCTCTTCAACATCTTTGAGGTCAGTCAATCAGCAATGCCACCCAATGTGGTGGCAGCTTTTTACGAGCACTCAGAATCCTTCTCACCAAAGCCCTGGCCTCAAAGCCAATCAGATAAATGGGCGCTCTGGGTTTTATTTGTTTTTATTTTTATTTATTTTGTTTTTATTAGGACTCAAAAATTATTATTTATTTATAATGATGTGACATTTCAATTGATTTATAGACATATAAGAGTATGTAGAAAAGGTAAGTAAAATTAATTATACTAGGTATGAGGAATATATTTTTATTATAATGCACCAAATATTATATTGACTGTTGCACTAACAAATAAATAAATTAAAAAAGATAGAAATAGATAAACTTTATTTAAATAATTGTGAATCCTTGTTGGTACTTTGGCTTTTTTAAGCCACAAATTGGACCTTGCAGGTCATCATCTGATACTTATTAAATCAGTGCCACTATAGCCACACAACACAACCACCAATGATTTTTATGTATTGCTTAATAATTAGTACTTAGGACGTGGGTCAAACATATCAAATATATTTATCAAATCATATTACAAGGGAAAGGTAATTTGAGCTCTAAACAATCACTTGTTTAGAATATTAGTGGAGCGGGCCGCATGATGCAGATAAATTCAATTCTTGTTTTTTGTATATGTAATAAATAAACCTGTACTCAACAAGCTAGTAAATAAAAACATTTTTAACTCATTTTTTATTATTTGGTGTGGTTGCAACTATAACTAATGTCTTGTAATATATTTAGATATATTAATATTATAATTTACCTACTAAAATTTAAAATTATAATTATAAATCTTAAAATTTATCTATTAAAGTTTAAATATTTTAAATTTAACTATTTTTATTTAATTGTGATTTATTCAATATTGAAATATTATATATTAAAAATTTTAATATTGAAATTTTAATATAAAAATTTAGATATTAAAATTTTTAATATTTAAATATTTAAATATTTAAAATTAAAATTTTACTATTAAAACTTTAATATTACACATTTCAGTGAAAATATTTAATATTAAAATTAAATAAAAATTTAAGTTGCAAGGGAAAATTATTTATTAAGGGGATGCTAATTGCAAAGGGGAATGTGATTATTCCGGGGATTATACCCCAAAATTAAATTTTTGGCTAGAGCGTCCAATTGGATCCACATGCTCTTCTTTACATGATGGATAACCATGGATGTGATTGCTAGAGGGGTGGCGCCCTGTACCCCAGTGGTTGTTGAATGTTTAGTAAAAGGAAGGCAGGTGATCAAATTAATTAATAGTTTTTTTCAGGGGACACATAGTACCCATACAACGTTTCCAATGCAAAGGAGTCATACAGGACGTGCTTGACTGTCCTATACCCTTGTGGTGTCTTCTGGTGTTTGAGTGCTAAGCGACATATATCAATTTGAATAGGTACATCCTCCAACTTTTTAATGTTGGTTTTTAATATGCAGTGAAGGGGGATTCCCAGGTATACTGTGGCGTGAATTCTTTGCAAGGTATATTTTTCTGAGAACATGCCCAATTTTTTGAAGACTTGAAATAACCTATTGTTATAGGATGTTTGATTGAATTTGAAGAGGGTTCTGGGGGCGCCTGACTTGTATCAGCCCCCATGCCTTGGCAAACAAAATTAATTAAGGTTTAAATGTGTTCACAAGGACTACATCCCTAACTTTATTTGACAATGCCTTGAATACTTCATTAAAAATTTCAGTTTTTAGATATTCAGTTAATATTTGAAATTTGGTTTTTGTTAGGTTTTTCATATTAATTGATGTTTTCAAATGGGAATCTTTGAATGCTTTCATATATATATTCATCAAAGTTTAGCTTGACATCCCCGCAAAATTTCATTCATCTCTTTGAAGTTGATATTTGATCCTATTTTTTATGCTTCCCTTAGCCACAGCAAGCACCCCACGGGTGCTAGATATTCCCTATCTTTAGCTTCAATATTTGAAAAATTATTCATATTCAATTGAATTATTTTATTTATTTGATTTTATTTATTTGTTTGATTTTATTTATTTGTTTTACAGGGGCTACCAGTGATTGGTAACCCCTGTAGAACCAACTCGGTGTAAAAGCTGCCACTTCTGTGACCTTGTCCCCATTCCTAATGATAGCTAAATAAATATAAGTAAAACATAAAAAAGACTTACTAATTGTTTCCCCTGCGGCCCCCTCAGCCACAGGCGCCACCTCAGCAAACTTCATGAGTGTTGGCTGCTCTTCATTAATTTTCCTAGGCTTAATTTTTTCTTATCTTTCTTGCAACTTGTGTTTCTTCTTGGTTTTCATTTGATAAATTTTCTGTACTTCTTGAAGCGCACCTGCTTCTTAACTGAGTTTCATTTTCATCTATTTTCATTTGGTCAGTTTCCTCTTCATTTGGGTTTATTTCATCTTGGATTTGTTTCCTTCAATTAGTTTGATTTTTTGAGTATTCTTTCTATTGGTTTTTGAAAATTCCCACAAGTTTTAACTTTCACTTTTGAAATCTAACCGCTTGAGTATTTCCTTTTGAAGATTAAAAATTATTTCCTTGTGTTCTTTGTTGACCATTGTTCCTAGGCTATTTTTTGCAGTTTAATTTTTCTGGACCAAGGCCCTTTCCTCATTTCCCAGTTGATTTACCACAATTCTCCCTATGTTGTATTCAAGATCAACAACCTTTTTGAGGGCTGACTCTAATTTGTTTATCAAGTTATAGAAATTTGAAATTTTGTTTGAATTACATCAAAAAACTGGTTTTTATAGTGCTACCTTCACATGTGAATATTTTTCATCATCATTAATAAAATAAAGACAATAAATGTAAATATTGCATTAGAATATTACAATTAGACGTCAACTCTTGATATTTTGATATTATGTGGATAACTCAATGCATATTGTTTAATAAAATACATTGTAAACTTGGCCTTTTCCATTATACTTTAATGAAATGGACTGTGTTTATATTAGAGAGCCATTAACACCTAATACAAATATTGATACATAGTGCATTTTACAGCCTGTATATTTACCTAGTGGTAATAATTCTGTAAAATATTTAGTTGGATTTTGCAAGGTAATAATAATTTAATGTGTTAATAAATTACTGTTTATTGTCAATAATTGGCTGATTTTCTTTGCTGTGGCAATTGTGCATTTTCTGATATTTATACACTAGTATCCAATTGGTTGGTTTCACATCAAATTGCACAGGCAATAGGAAATCATGCCACCACCCCAAGACCAGATGTGGTTGGGGTGGCAGCTTGATTTCCTATTGCCTGTGTGATTGGATGTGAAACCAACCAATTGGATACTAGTGTATAAATATCAGAAAATGCACAATTGTCACAGCAAAGAAAATCAGCCAATTATTGACAATAAACAGTAATTTATTAACACATTAAATTATTATTACCTTGCAAAATCCAACTAAATATTTTACAGAATTATTACCAATAGGTAAATATACAGGCTGTAAAATGCACTATGTATCAATATTTGTATTAAGTGTTAATGGCTCTCTAATATAAACACAGTCCATTTCATTAAATTATAATGGAAAAGGCCAAGTTTACAATGTATTTTATTAAACAATATGCATTGAGTTATCCACATAATATCAAAATATCAAGAGTTGACGTCTAATTGTAATATTCTAATGCAATATTTACATTTATTGTCTTTATTTTAATAATGATGATGAAAATATCAATGTAAATAATTATATGTTACCACGTCAAATGTACAACATTCTTTACATATGGGGAATGCTAAAATGTAAAAAAATGTAGTATTAATTATGAACTGAAAGAACAAAATCAATTTTAATAAGTCGACACAAAGAAAAGCTTTATTTTACTCATCAAAGGAAGAGTAGGGGAGGAAATGGGTGGAAATAACATCACCTTCATCTGCGCCTGTGAAAAGGGCGGCATTAGAGATAGTGGGGAGGGAATGGGTGGTGGCTTGGGAGCCAGGGTTGGAAGGCGGGTGGCTTGATGGGGGGTTGGAGAAGCAGGGGTTGTTGACTGGGAAGGGGCAGTAAGAGCTGATTGCTTCAATTGCTCAAAGTTGTCTTCTGTCACATATGCAGGCTTGGTGAAACAGATGGATTGGCGTCAGGGGAGGTGGGAGTCCTTTCTAGACTTATCACTATCACTTGAATAGAAAATGACAAGATCTGATAGGTCCTGGATAAAAATGGAAGGGAAAAGCTCATAACCCTTATCAATTTGGGTGCACAGTTCATTGTATGTGGCAGGCTTTAAGTGCCTGAGGGCAGAACCAAAACTGTAGAGACATACATCTGCAAGATGCATGTCAGCGTAGTTGATGGGGTAGGACCAACAGGTATGCCTGCAGCCGTGATTTCTTGGGTTTCCCATTCCCGCTGCTCTATCTCTGCACTCAGTACAATTGTGTGCACGGCCTTTTGTGTGGCCTACTCCTCCAGCATGGCCTTGAGCTCCGTCTGGTAGGCATACCCATCTGCATTGTTTGATACTGCAGAGTAGTGAGTGACGCCCAATGGGGAAACTGCCAACAAAACCCCAACAAACAATACAAGATTGGTCCACACTTAAATTGTTAGACTGGATGCGCTTTTCTCCAAAGTCTTGAATACTTGCCAAAAACTTGGCATATGACAGGAAGATTACGTCATTACGGGCCCTCATTGTCCTTCCTTTAATAAAATTGATGATTATAGAATCATATGGTCTGTGTCTATCAAACTGGGGCCACTGAGAGCCTGATTAGATAAGATTCTGGCAACAACCACATCTCTGTGCATCCATAAATTCCCTGTTCTTTTGTTGGTGAAGATTCTGTGCAGTCCCAGCTGGAGACGTACCTGGACCAGGGGCATCCACAGGTCACGTTCCATAATGGCCATCATGAGAGGGGGAGCTTTTTCACCTTCAGTTGAAGAACAGGCACCAGTTGGGGTCTTCTTGGTAGGGGGCCACAGTTGGCGTGGGCTTGCAGGGTTGCAGCCACAGTGGACTTTGAAAACCCCATTGCTGTAAGAGAGGGGGGCTAGACTAACAAAATCTGGCTCCTATCCTGGTGGGACCAACCACCAGGATGCCATCCAGTGCAAGACTGGGATAACTGCTCAAAGGGGCCTCCCAAAGGAGACCAGATGTAAAAGGGGAGGGATGTACACATCCAAAGCCATGATCAAAGCTCCAGAAAGTAACCACAGAGAGCAATCCCAAGAGGAAGGGGCCTCTGCATCCAACTCAGGGATATGGCGCAAGGGGGAAGAATGTCCAAGTCATAAGAAGGGGTTTCAGCAGTAACAGATTCTAAAGAGGGCAACAATACGTAGGATACCATTTGATGGGAATCTGGGTGAGATGTTCAAATACATTTACAAACAGACCAGGAATAAACTCAGAAGATCAAGTAATCAAGGAAATTTTGCTCTAAAAGACAGGATTTGAGGACCAGAACAATAGGGAAACAGGCACCAGCATCCACATAGCTATCTTGTACCAAGGTGACAACATGATTCCAGTGGGTGTCCTTTTTTCTAAAACTTCTGGGCAGACGGACCAAGTGCACAGGTAAATATCAGAGAATGATCCAAATTAACATTCTTGGAACAACTCCCAACAAAAAACAACGGGCAGTTAGCAGGCGGGCCAGGGAAAGCAGGAGGCGGGGACAACAGCGTGAGTTGAGACAATTACCTTTATTATTTAACAAACTTCAAAACTACAAAAGGATTTGCAAAGTCAGGAGTTTATTCAACAATTGGAATTGGTAAGCAAGGGACCTGACGGCCCATGCTTCCATTTTATGCAAAGGGGGGGGTGATAGGATGGGAGGAGATATGAAAGGGGCTATTGGAGTGCAATCTAAAGGGGAGCTTATTAAAGAGTACTGGTCAATCATATCCTGGTTTTAGACCAAGAAAAATAGGGGCTGCAGGCCCAGATGTAAAACTCAGTCCCTCAATTGACTAGGAGCCTTCTGAGGACTCAGGGTGCACATTTCCCCTAATGCCTTCCTCTAAAGTCTCCATTGGAGAGCTCCAGAACCCAATTATCTCGGGCCAAGGGACTTCTGGACCAGGAAAATTGGCAGCCTGGGATGCCACTGATTGCAGGATTTGATACCCAATTTCCCTGGGCCGCAGGTTAGGCTTTTCTGGATTCATGTGGGCCGCATTTTTACGTTGGCCTGCTAGTTGTTTCAGGACCAGCCAACACCAGGACAACAAACAATCTAGCTGAATTAATGTCTCCTCCGCAGTTGGAGGGAACTCCAAAGGAGAAATGGGAACTTCAGCCGGAAAAGCCAACAAAAAATGTTCATCTACTGTGTGGGCCAAGTCCTCCAGGTTTTGGAGGGGTTTTGCCTGCACGCAGGCCACTTTTAATGGTCTAGGAAATACATCCCAATCCAGGGCCAAAGGTGGGCTACAGAAGTTTACATCATCCTTTCCTTCTTGTTGGAGTGGATTCCTCCTTGGGAATGGTCAGCCAGGGAGAAGTTTTTGTGGGCTTTAGGAATCTTTAAGGTCAATAGACCATGGGGTGGGCCTAGGGATTCAGGATTCTTATGGTGAAACTCCAATACCAGCAGTTGACAATTTTTACAATCTTTGGAGCTTATTCAGCTATTGCCGTACACTGGGTATTCTTTCTATGATACAGAGTACTGGAGAGACTTCCTTTCCCTACGGGAGGCTATTATTTCCTCTAACTCATATCTGAGAATTCCCTCAACCTCTGTAGGCCCTGCGTTGAAAGGTAGTGGTCCTTCAAAGGGGGATAAGCAACATGCATTGAAAGTAGTATAAATGCGGTACAAGGGTGGGAGATCCAGCACATATGCCCCATTGCCCTTGTCTTCCAATACCTTGAATTGACCTAACCCTTTTAGAGCAAACTTGTGCGCCGGAACTTTCATCCAAATGTTGGTAGCATCTAGCATAACAAGTGATCCTACAGGGTAGTTTGGGGCAGGACGCCTATTCTTATCAGACACCCTTTTGATAGCTTGTATGGATTTGGTCAAGGAGTTCTGTACCCTGATGTGAGTGGCCTTGAGGTGTTCAGCCATTTCTGCTGCAGCAGGAACATGAGCCTGCAAGGTGGGACCAATAACCAGGGATAGAGAGGATCCAAGGGTTGCCTGAAAGGGGGAGTTACCTTTTGAGGAGTGTACTGAGTTGTTATATGCAAATTGTGCAAGAGGCAAATTGTCTGACCAAGAGTCCATTGCTGCATTTGCATAGCATCTCAAGTGCTGCTCCATGGTCTGGTTAACTCTTTCTGTCTGTCCATCTGATTGTGGGTGATATGCTGTTGAGTGGCATGGTTTGATGTTCAGTATATGCAGTAATTCCTCCCAGAACCTGGAGGTGAACTGAGGACCTTTTTACTAATTATCTCCTGAGGCAACCCAAAGTTGGTAAAGATGTGCTTCACAAAAATATTGGCCATCCCCAGGGAATTAAGAGTAGTGAGACAAGGAATGAACACAGAATACTTGGTAAAGCAATCTACCACAAACATGATGGAATAATAACCATTTGATGGAGGCAATTCTACCACAAAGTCAACTGAAATGGAGGACCACAGACCTTGTGATTGTTGCAGGGGGTGTAGAAGGCCTTTATTTCCTGAGCAATCCAGCTTGGAATGGGCACAGGTTACACATTTCTTGATTCAAGGAGTAATCTCTTTTGTGATTCCTGGCCAGCTGTAGGTGCGTCAGATCAGGTTAAACAACTTGGATGAGCCAGGATGTCCAAACAGCGGAGAGTTGTGATGTTCTGTCAGGATACGTTCACTCAAGGATTTAGGAACCCATACCTGGTTGTTTTGGTAAACTATCCTTTCCTTTAGAACATAAGGGCCCAATAATGGGTGTTCTGGGGAAAGTTTAGACAGTATCACCTGACAATCCAGCAATGTGTACTGGGTGGATACAACATCATGAAGGAGAAACCCCGGCAAGACTAATGGGAACTCTGGAACTGGAACCAATAGGACCAGAAGTCCTGGTGTGGGCAACAGAACTAATGATGTGGGAATGAGAGTGATCTGGGGATTGTCCTCAGCATTGGATGGGAACTTTGATGGGTTACAGCTGAGCAGATTGGGGAGAATGTTGAGAGAGCCTGAGATAAACTCATACTTGAACTTATAGGCTGAGAGGGTCTGCATAACCCTAGCCTGACAAGGGAGCAACTTCCGGGGTTTTTGGAAATAGAATAATGCCTTTTGATTGGTGCGTACTACAAACTTGTGGTTAGCTCCTTGGAGATGGTGATGCCAATGGGTAATAGAGTCCATCACATCTTGAAGTTCTTTGTCAAAAATGGCCCAGGATTGCTCATTGGATGTGAACTTCCAAGAATAGTATGCAACTGGGAGTTCATGCCCATCATGGTCCTGAAGGAGAACTTCCCCAATGGCCACATTGAAAGCATTGCAAGCCACAATAAATGGCTTAGATGTGTTGGCATGGCAAAGAACTGGTGCAGACACAAAGACCCTTTTGATAGCCTCAAACGCCTGCTGACACTGGGGTGTCCAGATAAAAGGTGTGTTTTTACCAGCCAAGGGGTGAAGAGGGGCTGCCAGTTCCAAGATAGCAGCCGAGAACTTCTTGAGGAATATGACAGTACCCAAGAAGCATTGTAACTTCTTCTGGTTCTGTGGGATGGCCCATTCATGCAAAGCAAGGTCCTTATAAGGAGACACCGTATGACCATCTTTTAGAACTGAATTCCCCAGGAAAGTGACTTCTGATTTGAAAAACTCACACTTGCTGGGTTTGATGAACAGATTTGCTTTTTGGATAGCATCCACCACAGCAACCAGATCTTGGGCATATGTCTTGGCATTTGGTGAGTGAATCAGAATATCATCAATATATGCAACTGCACAAGAGAAGCACAAGTCTCCCAAAGCTTCCTCAATGACCCGCTGGAAGATGGCAGGCGCGTTTTTCAACCCGAATGGCATTACTTTGAATTGAAAACAACCACATCAGGTTTTGATAGCTGTAAGCCACTCATCTTTTTCTGCCACCCAAACCTGATTAAAGGCATTGACGAGGTCTAACTTAGAAAAAACCCTAGACTTGGTAATGGATTGGGCAATAGAGGCTTCTAGAGGGAGGGGATAACAATCTGGAACGGCCACATTGTTCAAGAGAGTTTAATCCACACAAGAACACAGTGTTTTGTCTGATTTTTCTGTAAACACTACTGGTGAACTCACAGATGAAGGCTTCTTTACTATCCACCCTTTGACCAGCATATTGTCTATCCAGACACCTAATGCTTTGTCCTCACGCTCACTGAGTGGGTACATGGGCGCATCAATCTTCACCAGGTCTACAGTAGTCCAAAAGGTCACATCATGATGAGTGTGTTGGGGGAGTTCAGTAGCAAGGGACAGATCAAAAGTAACTTGGTATGGTGCCAGGATTCCTGGGATCAATACTGGGTGAGGTACCTCTGTAGAAGCTTTTAAGGACAAGCAACTCTTAGGGGGCTCTACTCCAGGTTTTAGCAAGGACAGAACACCAGTGGAATTGTCCAAGGAGAAGTGGAGCTCATTTGCAGGTCTGTCAATGTGAACCTGATGCCAGTGCCACCAACCCACTCCAAGGATGACAGGAAATAGCAGATCATCCACGGCCAAGAATCTGCTAACAAATACATGGCTACCAGTACAGTAACTAAGGGATTTAGAAACAGGATATGCTGTTACTGGTACCTTACTTGCGCCCAACAATTCTTTGGGGCAAAGGCAGGTGAGGTCTATAGATCTTGCTAAGGTGTGGTTCATGAAGTTACCTGCTGCACCAGTGTCTATCAGTACAGTGACTTTGGCCTTTCTGGTGTGTGTATAGAAGGTTGCATTTAAAAGGAAATATGACAAATCCTCTTTATTCTGCATGCTCAAGATAGAGCCAGAAGGCTCTCCTGAGGCAACATCAGGGATGTTGGATGATGCTGCAAATTCAGAGACTGAACCAGAAGTGGTGGACTAATTAGGACACAAGACACTTATCCCACCCTGGGACTTGGCCAGTTTCTGAGGGGCTTTGGCAGGGGGGATTCTTGACCACAGGAAAGGAGGCCATGATGCCTTGCTTGGGGGTGTAGGCAGGGAGGGCGCTCAGGCAGCAAGCAAGACCAAATGCTTCTTCCAAAGAGCCAGGAGCGGGATCCCAAGCCCCTTTTGAGGATGAAGCAGGATCCAATGAGTGGCAGAACATAGCAATCACTACCTCTACAGGAAGTACAAAGGAAGCTGCTTTCACAGCAAAAGCCTCAGTGTGAGATGCCAGGTCCAGTGCCAACCCTTTTGATTAGAGCATCTTAAAGATAGTGGTAGACTTGGATCCTGGGGTTGCTACTGCTGCAGCCACTAAAGTAAGAAGGGAGGAAGAATCCCCAACTTTCTGACTCTGGTATAAGAGGGTTCTTACCCAAAGAGGCGCGTCTTCATCTAAAGCATCCAGGAGAGCAACTGAGCGTTGAGCATCTGTGATGGGAATATCTGAGGGGGAAAGATCTGCTGACAGTTGCAGCTGAAGCTCACCCAAAGCGTTGAGGACTTTTTCCTTGACAGCTGCTATGAGTGGGGAGGTGCGTGGACTCACCAACTTTAAGTTGATAGTAGAGGCAACAGATGAAGCTGTGGATGCACTCCTAGCGCGTTGAGGCCCACTTCTTCAAGTTGGACAGAAGGAACACAGTGGCCAGAACAGTTAGGGGCCCAGAGATCAGGGAACCCACACTGGTACAAATCAGAGCAAGCACAAGGGAGCGCAACCAGTTGCAAAAGGCTTCAAAAGCTAAATTAATTGGCTTACCAATTATGTAAGAGAGAGGGGCTAGACTAACAAATCTGGCTCCCATCCTAGTGGGACCAACCAAAAGGATGCCATCCAGTGCAAGACAAGATAGCCGCTCAAAGAGGCCTCCCAAAGGAGACCAGATGTGAAAGGGGAGGGAAGTACACATCCAAAGCCATGACCAAAGCTCCAGTAGGTAACCACAGAGAGCAATCCCAAGAGGAAGGGGCCTCTGCATCCAACTCAGGGATATGGCGCAAGGGGGAAGGATTGTCCAAGTCAGAAGAAGGAGTTTCAGTAGTAACAGATTCTAAAGGGGGTGACAATACATAGGACACTGGTTTGATGGGAATCTGGGTGAGATGTTAAAAAACATTTACAAACAGACCATAAATAAACTCAGAAAATCAAGTAATCAAGAAAAGTTTGCTCCAAAATACAGGATTTGAGGACCAGAACAATAGGGAAACAGGCACCAGCATCCACATAGCTATCTTGTACCAAGGTGACAACATGATTCCAGTGGGTGTCCTTTTTTCTAAAACTTCTGGGCAGACGGACCAAGTGCACAGGTAAATATCAGAGAATGATCCAAATTAACATTCTTGGAACAACTCCCAACAAAAAACAACGGGCAGTTAGCAGGCGGGCCAGGGAAAGCAGGAGACAGGGACGACAGCGGGAGTTGAGACAATTACCTTTATTATTTAAAAAACTTCAAAACTACAAAAGGATTTGCAAAGTCAGGAGTTTATTCAACAATTGGAATTTGTAAGCAAGGGACCTGACGGCCCATGCTTCCATTTTATGCAAATGGGGGGGGTGATAGGACAGGAGGAGATATGAAAGGGGCTATTGGAGTGCAATCTAAAGGGGAGCTTATTAAAGAGTACTGGCCAATCATATCCTGGTTTTAGACCAAGAAAAATAGGGGCTGCAGGCCCAGATGTAAAACTCAGTCCCTCAATTAGCTAGGAGTCTTCTGAGGACTCAGGGTGCGCATTTCCCCTAATGCCTTCCTCTAAAGTCTCCATTGGAGAGCTCCAGAACCCAATCATCTTGGGCCAAGGGACTTCCAGACCAGGGGAATTGGCAGCCTGGGACGCCACTGATTGCAGGATTTGATAACCAATTTCCCTGGGCCGCAGGTTAGGCTTTTCTGGATTCATGCAGGCTGCATTTTTCTGTTGGCCTGCAATTTGTTTCAGGACCAGCCGACACCAGGACAACAAACAATCTAGCTGAATTAATGTCTCCTCCGCAGTTGGAGGGAACTCCAAAGCAAAAATGGGAACTTCAGCCAGAAAAGCCAACACAAAGCATTCATCCACTGTGTGGGCCAAGTCTTCCAGATTTTGGAGGGGTTTTTCCTGCACACGGGCCACTTTTTTTGATGGTCTAGGAAATACATCCCAATCCAGGGCCAAAGGTGGGCCACAGAACTTTACAATTGCGGCCGCAATTTCCCCAAGGGACATAAGTATCCCTCGCTTTTCAACCATTTTGAGAACAATCTCTGGAGTGATTAATTATCTTCTGTGTCTTGCAGGCTGATTGGATGGGGGAGAGATATATCCATCTTGTGAACTGTTCAATGCTATCTGATTGGCTGTTTTGGGATTCTGGGCTCTCTGGGTGATCCCATGGCTCAAATGACTGGTTTCAGATGACATTGTTGATACAGGATTTGGGTTGGCAGCTTCCTGTGCATGATGGGCAAACAGGTCCATGCTGGAAGTTGCAGGAGAAAGAACACACTCCTGGGTGGTGCTTGCGGAGGGGCCTGCGGGTTGGGAGTGGCCATAGACAGAGGCTTCACCGTTAAAAGACCCAGTGTAGCCCTGAATGATTTTTTCAAGGCCAGGGAACAGCTTTTTGACTTGGTTGTTATTGAAAGAAGACATAATAAATTTTTATTAAAATTTTAAACAAAAAAGAGGAGTATATATTTTAGTCAATTTTATTGTTAAGTATGTTAAGTTGGTGAATATTATGATCAAAATTTTAGCCGTCCTAAACTGGAATAGGGTGATTTTTTAGAATGCCTATGATTCCTAAAAGAATTAGCACAAATCCACTCTAAATCCTTTAGCATCCTTTTTGATACACCCATAAATTATATTTACTTCAAATTCCTCTGAATTATGATTTGAAACTTGGTTCTTGGATCTTACAATCCTGCAATTTCAGATTCGTTAATTTTTACATGATGTCCATGATTTGTTTGACATACAGGAAATCTCAAATTGTACATTAGAATCCTGCATTTATGATTCATATATTCCACATTTATTTGTTGTGTTTTGTCTCTTGTTAGTTGAGTTATCTGCTCAAGAGATTCAAAATCTGCCAATTTAAATAAACCAAAAAATTCAAATTAAATGGTTTATTTTATTTAATATTTTACTTTTAACTCAGCTGAGTTGCCTGCAAAAGTTATTTAAAATTTGGACCAAGGATTTGACAATCCTGTATTTTTACGTTCAGGTTCTGAATTTACAGTATGTTTTTAAATAAAAAGTACTCTGCCATGATTTACTAGAATAAAGTAAAGTTATGCCTCCCTCTTAGGCCTCCACTTCAATTTCCACCAAATGCTTGGGGACTTCCACTAAATTGTGTTTAGACAATTATCCAAAAGTTACTGAAAAAGCCAAAGAAAAGCCCTTAAATTAAGAATTGTGGAATTATTACAAAGATGCCCCACCTAACCTTCCCAAGAGACACCCATGGTTAAATATCATGTTTAAGAGCGGTCAGTAGAAGTGGTAATTGCGTCCAAAGCATGTTCCTCAATTTTTAGTTGAGTTAGTTTTCCTTTTTTATTCTGTCTGTGAGATTAGGCTGATTGACCACAAATGATCAGGCTAATCATTACATACAGATCATTATCATTCACACACCATATTATCACTAGGCTAATACTCTATTAAGCGTAGTAATTATACACCATATAATCATCAATATATTATATTGGATATGGCAGTAATATGCTGTGTAATTGTTAGTTTATTATGATAGATGCAGCAATTATACGCTGTATTATCACTTGATTATCATTCCTATGTGTAGTGATTATACGCTGTATAATTACTAGTTTATTATAATTTATATAGCTATTATACACCGTATAAATGTTAGCCAATATAATGATTATCACTGATTACACGGCGTGTAATCATGTAGTCATCAATTGTATATCGCTCATTCCATTCTACTGGACGTTGTATCAACTCAGTCCCACCCAACCTGATGGAAATATATGAGTATATCAAACAAGTGATGCACATATGGCTAAGAAATACCAAGTTTGGATCAGCATTACACGGTGTATAATTGGGTTCCTTATTGGTTTGGGTCAGCATTACATGGCAGATAATCACAAGTTGATATTGGATTGAGTCTGCTATTATACGGCGTATAATCTCCAATTTGACCTGTTGCATTAATAAGCAGAAGGCTTGTCAGCCAGAAAAGGACCACTGATTAATCCCTACAAATGGAATACTGGATTTCCACCTTCCAATGTTGGAAGACAGATTATGGACCATTTATAAGCGTCAACTAAATACGGTGTAGTTTCCCAGCGCAATAATAGGTGTGTAAGATACAGCCAATTAATAAATGACAGTAGGCTAGCTCAAGAAGAGCATAGGCTGTAGCTGAAGTGCCATGTAAGCCTGCTAAGGCCAGTAGCAATGCACGTGCCAAGGACAGCCAATCAGGATAGGCACAGCCAGCAAAGATGGACTTATTGCAAAGGTAGCCACTGAGAACTGTCTGAAAGGACAAGAACAAGGGTTGTTGCAGTATATATGGATACATAAGACTTAAAGGATAAGAACAAGTTCTTAGTTACACCTGGATAGATTGTAGCTGCTGGCTAAATTGTACTCCAGTTTCAATAAACGTCTTTATCTTCAAAGTTCTATTATATTGTAGTCTGTAGTGCTCTTGCATAGAATTAGGTAGAGTACATTGGCAAGGCTAAGATCTATCAGTAGCTTTGAACATACCAGCAATAGCCCAAGTTGCTCAACACTGTCCATTTAAAATTCATCAAGATTTTCTTGCCTTGAGAAATGCACTCATATTTGCTCATTTTATTGGTAAATTAGTTTGGCAACATTCAATTTCCCTCCCCAATTCCCTCTCCCCCCTTAAATGAATGCAAGAGTTGTAAAATAACTTGCTTCATCATTCTCTAATATAATAAAAGTTTTTAAATTTGTTAGTTTAATTTGGGCATTTGGTTTTACCTGTTGCTTTTTGTGTTCAGCTAATTCCTCCCACCCTTTTTCTTTCCAGGAATTGTTGGTGACAACCATTTGATTGTTGCCAAAACCATGATTTTTATTATGGTTGAGAGTATGTTTATCTTTCTCTTTAGCCTTCCCCCTATTCTTACAAATAAACTGTGGTTTGACCAAAACTATCATTGTAAGATATTGAGGGTAAAGCTGTTAATAATGTGTATTTAAAGAGTAAATATTTGGGAGCTGAAACTGCTCTAATTTCAAATCCTACACCTTGCACAGAATGATATGCCATGTTTATCCTTCAACCAGATTGATTTTATATCTGTACCCATGTGATGGAGTGTGGTGAAAATTGTGACGTGCTCCAAAAATTGCAAACAGATTCTTTCAGGCCACTTGGTGACCTAATCTGAAGCATTATTAAAAACAGTCATGTGACTTTGTACTCACATGGCTGTGGTGCCATTGCTATGGGAAACATAACCAAAGCTCTGTTATTTGATGTCTGCTTAAACTCTGAGCAGTTTAAATTCACTTGGAATCAAAATAAAATGATTGTATTAGTTTGGTAGATTCTACTGGTTTTATATATATGGTGTTCACAACACTTTTCAAACCCTGATCAATATACACAATCCAGGGATGGAATTTGGGCTACAATTTTATGATGAAATCTATTATTCCTTTAATTTTAATGCTAAGTATGGTTTACTTTAGAGCTGCATCAGATTTGAGACAAGTGGCTCCTTTTCTAAAAAGGAGCCACTGTCTCAAATACAGAAACAATTCCAAGAAAATCCTCTCAAAGAAGGCTTTTGTGGAATTTTTTCCATCCATAAGCTTGGAAAAGTTTTGTTTTTTGGCTTTTTTTAAAATAAAATTATATATTTTTTCTTCTACTTTTAAAAATTAAGATTTTTCATTTAAAATTTGTTTGAAAATAAAATATTTATTTTAAATAGTTATATAAATATGGCTTGTCTGGAAAACAGAAAGCTATTCATGGCTGTCAAGATTTTGGGGTCTTGAGGAATTGTCTTTATTAATGGTCATTGTATGGGTGTTGTTGATAGAGATTTTATGGCAACAATTTATAACTACCAATTGGGTCTTAGGGTACAGCTATAGCCTGGCAGAGTCTAGTTTGGCTGTAGGAGAAAATACACAGGTCTGCAAGTAGACAGTGGTGCACTCTACTCAGATACTTATGACTACTAGGTGTTGGCTAGTAGCAATACAACAATAGAGATCTTCAATCTTTATCTTCAAGGGTGAATATTCTGCTCCATCTCTAGTTAGGAGAGCACCTTATACAGGGTGGATAAGAACTCTTGCCAGATTGTTATCTGAAGCTTCCAACTCTTACTAGTCAGTCTATCTGTTCCCAGACTACTAGTTTCAACCCCCAGAGTTAGGCAGCCATGCCGGTCTGGCATGGGACTTCAATAGATTACCAGCATCAGCTTATTGTGATAGTGTATTGACAGCATCCTGTTTGTAATCATGCATATGCAAGTTTGTTTCCCTGCCAATTGGGTTTTTGCATCATGCAGTATTCTTCTGAAAGGCCTTCTATATCAATTATAGGTTTCAATGTGTCTTCAGGCTCAAATGTTTGGCAGTAGCATGCCTTGTATTATTATTTAGGAACCCTAAGTTTTATTGGCTGAGGCACATTCTGTGATCATAATTAGGAATCATCAAGCCTTATTGCTTAAGCTTTATCCAATGAGAAGTCCTTTTTGAATCAGGATCAATCTTTGGAGTAATAATAAGAGTACTGATTACCCAAAGCCAGGAACAAGATCAGCTGATACTTCCGGAAGCTTGCCAGCTCTATGGCAATTGGTTGTCTTTAACCAATCAGTCAGGGGAATGATGGTCAAGTCTACCATATTATTCCAAAGTCCTGATAATGGCCTTCTTTTTAAAAAAAATTGGATTCCCCAATGTAGGAGAATATGAAAGAGGTAGACAGGGAAGGTAGGATGGAACAATTACAGGAAATGCAGTAGTTTTATTTTTTACCAATGTAGCCCTGGTTTACTTAGAGGACTTCCTATCTAGTTCTTCTGGTAAGGTTATTGTTTTAAACCAAGAATATATGGGTCATTATTTTAGGGATTAGGCTATTTTCAAATACACATGCTGCCTAAGTTGCAGCATAACACAGTTCAATTTAAAAAATCAAATTACAAATGTTTATATTTAAAACAGTAATAACTCAATCAAAGATAATGATTTTTTGTACTGAAAAATATCAAAATGAAGCTAAGAATCTTATCTTTCTATTCATGTTAAAATACTAATATGTATATTATACTGAAATTTCAAGCAAAAGCAATTTAAAAGAGCATTTGTCAGATTTTATTATGCTATTTTGATAATGAAATAAAGGAGATTGCTTTAAGCTAAAAACTTAGTCTTCCATTGATTAGAATCCAATTTTCATTTAATGTAATTAAATATAAGTTCAATGAAATTATTTCAGATTTTTTTAAAAAGCTCAATTATTTAGGATTTTATGGTAGTTTGAAGTTAGGAGGTTCTTTACCACTGTTTAGATTAATTTCTAGGTCAAGTGAGCTTTGAACCTCACATTAAGCATATTTTAAATGGAATTCTTTAGTATTTTATTATTTTAAAAAGATGAAGAAGAGTTGAAACTAAGTGAATACATCATTTTAATTGATTTTCATATATAAAAAAGAGTATATGATGTAATTCGATGCTTAGCTGCTACACATATATCACTTGTGCATGAAAACTGGAGATTTAATTTATTTTAAGGTTATAAATTCAAGTTGAAATTGTAATAAGAGATATTGCATCATATCTTTTGGAATAGTGCCATAAGCTTGGTATATAAGAGATAAAGCACCACCTAAGGTTTACTTCAAACTATCTTTACAAAAAGGTATCATCCCTCCAACCAGTACTCTTTTGCAAGGCATCTTTACAAAGCATCTCTTTATCATCAATCATAAATCCAATCTTATGGAATCTGTTAACTTCACCTCTGCCATGCAGCCATTTTCCTCATTGGGAGCATCAACAAAAAGAGAAAGAATTTATATGCTAAAGAAAGTGTTCCTCTTTGTTTCTGGAGGCAGTCTCAATTCCTTCATCAATCACTTCCTAACTCAAACTGAGTTTGGAAAAAAAGAGTTCATTCCTTTGATTCAAAATCAGAAACTAAATGAGATAATTGATGGATTAAAGGATCCTCTGAAATCTGCTCCTCAAAAGTATCTCCCAGCCTTGAGATCTCTGGTTACTTCCAGTTACTCTTTAAAAGAGCTTACTGATATGGGATTTAATATAATCAAAAGTGAGTTTGAATACAGTAGTTTTAAAAGCTATGTCAACAAGAAAAAACAATCCAGATTTAAACGGAATAAACTCAGATTTAAACAAAATTAAAAATAAATGAATTTATATTGATTTACAATAGGTTTGGGTTCATTTCAATTTTGTTTAAATCTGAGTTCATTTTGTTTGTTGCCATAGATTTTAAAACAACTGTACTCAAGAAAAATAAATAAAAATAAAATGTAAGCTTAAGTAAAAGAAGCCAAAAAATAATAACTATTCATTTAAAAAATAATTAAAAAAATAATTATAACCCTACTGGAAAGTTCTTTTGAAAAAAGCCAGTTTACAAAAAAGCAACAGAAAAAATTATAAAGACATTGAAAAAGAAATGAATGGATATTAAACTGAAATAAAATATTCTCTATTAAAAATAAAAAAGAAATACATGAAAATATGAAAATAAAAAATGAAATTTCAGTTTCAATTTCTACTTACTATAAATTAATCCCTAAAAATATAATAAAGAGCAAAAGACAAACTGACTTGTGTAATATTTGTAACTTAAAATCATCCTTAGAAAAAAGAAAAGAAGAATGTGAAAGTAAAAACTTATTATTGCCAGAATCTATAAGCAGTGACTTAAAAGCTATTAATCAGCACCAAGACTTTTATGCTCATCAAAATAGGGAATATAAGAAAGAGATCAATGAATAAGATAATGAAT
Source organism: Entomophthora muscae (assembly GCA_014839935.2). Classification (NCBI taxonomy): domain Eukaryota; kingdom Fungi; phylum Entomophthoromycota; class Entomophthoromycetes; order Entomophthorales; family Entomophthoraceae; genus Entomophthora; species Entomophthora muscae. Next base: position 81,242 of record QTSX02003097.1, on the reverse strand, counting down.
CATGTATTATAGTTATGGAGTTTAAGGAGAATTTAAAAGTTGGTGGTGGTCCAATTGAAACCAATAACTGTTTTTATTCCAAAAGACCTATTTCTTTTTTGGAGTTTGCATTGGTATTTAAAGAAAACAATAAAGTTAAATATGAATACCATGATTTTTTGTCTCAAATATTGTCTCATGATTCTTTGTTTTCAGGTGAATGTCTAATAAGTCTTCTTAAATCAGATAAGTTTAAAAAAATAAAGAATATCAAAGTATGGACTAATAATGGAAGCCATTTTAAATCCTATGAATTCTTATATTATCTATTTAAAGAGGCACCACAATATATTAAAGGGTCTATTAAATACAATAGATTTGTAGAATGTCATGGAAAAAGCATTGTTGATGGTCACTTTGGTGTAATATCAAAAACATTAAAAGAGAAAGAAAATCAGCTTTATATTAAGAATATAAATGATATTAAAAATATTTTTGAGCAAGAAGAAAAAATAAGAGAATTGTATAAATCAGCTTTAACTGGTTAAATTGTTTCTCAAAAAGCATTTTTATATTTATGAAAGAAAATTTAGGCCATAAAAAAGAGATTTTGAAATCAAGAATCTGTGCATTAATGTTTCATATTTGATGCAAGATAGGAAGTTATATAATTCACCTTTACCATTTGAAAGTTTCTCGGAGTATTCTGAGATAAAAATTTCATTTGAAAACATGTGATGATACCAGAGAAACAATAATATCAGAAGATGCTATTGGTTTATTAGGGAAAGTTCATGAAGTAGGGCAGCTTAATAGAGGGTGTATTTTAAATAGAGTTGTCAGTCTTTTAAAAGCAACAGCCTTTTTTCTAAAACAAACTAATAATAGTTATGATGAGCCAAAGATAGGGTTTAACATTTATAGCTTCAGGGCTTCTATTACTCTCCCATGCAACTCATCATAGTTATTTTTAGTTTGTATGATTTACATCAGATATTGTCAGTAAAATCAAAGGTTGCAATTTCAACCCTATGGGATAATAAACTTTCATAAAAATTTTCATATAATTCAAAGATTATTTAAAGCTTAAAAACTTGATCATTTTTGACATATTTTGAATAATTTGAAGATGAAATAATGTAACTAAGTTATAAAATATTCAATCTGGTACCTAGGCATAACAAAAATAATAATGACCTATATAGTTAAAAAGATGCAATAACAAGTTATGGATTAGTGGTTCATCAGTTGAAAACTCATGTTAATCGGACTATCTGATGATTCCATGCCTTATTGGGGAATTCTAAAAGTCTAAATGGACTTTAAAATTAATTCGGGATAGAGAGTTGAGAAACTTATTAGGTTGTAAGAGTTCAAGGCAAAGGGAGTTGTTGAAAATCAACTAGAGGAGTAGGTATGTCTTTACGGTCAGATCCATATTATCATTCTCAAATTCTCCGGTACTTTTACTTTATCGCTTTTAAAGTTGCGGTGAAATACAAGGCTCTATTGGCAGAGTGATATTGTACGGTACGGCGTATTCTTAATTGATTTCGGTGTTGAGCGGGTCTAGTCCAAGCACTTTGATCAGCGGCTGAAAACTCAGAGTGTAATACATCCCCCTGGTATTTGTGCTTGTTTCACTCAAATCGAAAACTAGGTTACTTCCTTGTGATGGAGGAATTTTTTGAAAGCAGTGGCAACATATTGTGGCTTGACTTGCTGCAGCTGTGTGTAGCTTTGGCTTCGCTTATCCTCAGTGGTATTCTCATGCTGGCCAATCTCCGCCGAGGCATCTGGAGGTGGGAAACCGATGGCATCTTAATGACAATGATTGCCTTCCTTGACAGCGTGCTGGGGGTATATACCATTGTAGCAACAGTGATACGGATGGCGGTTCCCTTTGCAGCCTATGATGACAGTGTCTGGTGTCAAATCAACTTTGTCTTTAGTCGCGTACTAGGTATTTCATGTCTAAACTTGATCATGCTTTTGTCGCTGGTGCGGTATTCTGTTATTGTGTTTTTTTGCAAATCACATCCCCGCTTCTGGACTGTTGTCGCCATCCTCTCCGTAACAACCATTACATTAGCAACCAGTTTTCGACTATACGGTGCAAAGCTTTACATTTTTCCCATCAAGGCTTTACTGCAATCCTATTGATTTGAGACCGCGATCAATCGATGCATTTTCCGTTAAGATTCTCCTTCTCTTCAGTTTCCCTCCTCTGTTGATCATCCCCTTCTGCTATGGATGTGTCTCACTCCACTATGCTCGTCTCCTTAGAAGTGGGGAAGACCGTTGTATGCATCATACAATGCGGAGAAAAATACTTGGAATAGTCTTAGTCGCCCTTGCTTATTCGTTCGCTGTCGTCCCGCACTTGGTTTTATTTGTCTGTGCTCGCCTCTATAAGTATATCGCGTCGCCTACCCTTGATGGCCTAACCTACATCCTTTTCACTTGCATTTCCCTAATCAACGGCATTTTCCCCATCTTCCTGCATTCTGAAATCAAAGAGATTGTTCTCGATATGTTTTCCTCCAAGAGGAATCATTCCAAGTTCCCTTACTATTGAATCGATATAAATTCTTATCTATCCACTACAACCTCTAAACTAATTAAAGCGTACCTCTCATTACACGCCATATTCTTTTTCAATTTAAAATTATATCTCGATTTACTCTGGCTACACAATCCCGCCCGTCACAAATACCACCAAGCCCAGAAGATAATCGTCTTTTAAAAAATATTCCATATAGTAATTTATCATTTTTACTCTAAAAATAAAGCCCCCTAAATCGATTCAAAGATATGAACTTTATTTGCCAATTTATAGCACATGCAGGAATTCATATCTAACGGGTCGCTGAGATAGAAAAACTAATTTTTGCTTTACGATGAGACCTATACAGCTAAATCAATCATCATATTCAATTCCAATAAGAGGCTTGAAGGATTGCTCACATCGCCTGTTTAATTTAGACTTTAACCCACTTTGACTTTTGAATTAAATTTTATTTAAGGATGGCTAAGGGAATTCATAACCTAGAGTTGAACTTTGAAGCTAGATAGGAAGAACACTGTTGCTAAACTTGGATAATAAATTATAATATATCTCTTGATTTTAAATAGCCTGTATTTAACTTTAAAATACAAGCTATTTAAAATCAGCCTTTGAAACCAAGGCCGGCTCAGTATTTCGAGAGATAGGGTTGATCCACCATTAAATCCAAAACTTATTCTTTAAAACAACAATTTAAATAGCAGTAACTTCAAAGCTGGTGAGACAAAAAACCAAGCCAGCCTAAAAATACGGGCAAGTTCCTTAGATCGAAGTTCCTAAGGTCGAAAGATCAAAAATCGAAAATATCAAAGATCAAAGTGCAAAAATCGATTTTCCGGAGGTTAACTTTGAAGCAGAAAAAATACAGTTTATAATATACAACTTTATATTTTAAAATCTTTAATAGACTAAAAAGACCCCAAGGAATTCATTTCTGCAATAAAAAATATACTCTATATAATAAAAAATTATTAAATTAGCTTTTTTTAAAAGAAAGTTTATTTTAGTTTCAAAAGCAAAATTAGACTAGAATTTATATGTAACTGTATTCAATTGAATATAAAATATGAAACTACACAAAAAAAATGCTTTATAAACTATAAGTTTAATAAAAAATATTAATTTAATTTCCAGCTTATGTAAAGCTATAATAATACTTCAGTATAAGCAAAATAAAGGATTTTTCCTGCAAGATACAAGCATATTATTTTAGGTATTTTGGTTTATTATTGATCTTATTTAAATGATAAAAGTTATAGAAGTCTACTATTAAAATAATATAAATTACATTATTTTCTTATTAAAGATATACTATACAATTTTATACTTAATAAAAGATATAGTCTTATATCTTATTTATAAGTCACAATATTCAAAGATACAGTAGTTTTAAAAGCTATGGCAACAACTGAAAATACCTCAGATTTAAACAAAATCCAAGTTGTGCGAGATTCAGGATTCAATTAATTTATAAAATTTCAGTAAATAAATGGACTGTCAAACAAAAAACAAAATTTCACTAGCCCATTATACAAAATTATATCAAACATCAAGCGGTGAAGTTCAAACCACAAACAAAATGAACTGACGTAACAAGTGAAATGGATGGATGCTGTTCTGGAGTATATTATAATCCAATCAGGATTCATATGAGGTACCAACAGAAGAACTAAAGTGAAACAAAACTTGAGCAATCTAGAAGCGAGATTACACAAGCACAAAACAAAATGAACTCACACAAGATGTGTAGTATGAGCAGCCTAAAATAGAAAAATAACAGTTTAACAGCCAACCAACAGCTATCCAATTTAAGAACAGAGGCATTTTATCCATTTTCATGGCTCCAGATTTGTATGAAAAGGTTTTAGAACCTTCCAAATATGGACTTGAGGTTACAATAAAAATAAATCATTAAATTTTAAAATTTCCATGTTTAGTGATTTTTTCCTAGGTTTTTTTGTCAATATGGTTTTCAACAGCAAACTCTTCAACAGCGCCAGCAGCCAAGACAGCAACAGCCAATCCAGATTTGATGGAGGCAAGGTTCAGGGCATGGAGGTACCCATTTATATCCAAGCCTTTGAGGCGGGTAACAAGGAAGCTGAACTGAACCTGACCACCGGCCCCTATGGCTTTGACTTGTTCAGTAGTCACGCAGTGTCTAGCTCTGCCCCTTCCCCTGCTCCTGTACCCATCCCCACACAAGCTGTCTGCCAACCAACCAATCAGGATGGCAACCTTAATTTGGAACATCTTCCTGCCGCTAGCCAACCTGCCCCCCATACAGCCAATCAGGCTTCATCTCCCCCAGCCCAGCACCCCAAATTCAGAATAATTACTGCCTAAATCATCCAAGAAATTGTGGCACTGAACCTGCAGGGTCTGTCATGGGACCAGATTGCCACCCAGTTGCAATTCACCTGAGCCACAATAATGCGGGAATTCAATAACTTAATGAATAAGGGGAATCTGATTGGGACGGCCAAGAAGCCAAAGAAGGCCCCCAAGTCCCAGATAACTGAGGCCTACCCAATCATGCTTGATCTCCTCCAGCAGGATCCCAAGCTTCCCTTGACCCAGATCCAGAAGCAGCTCGTGCACCATAACATATGGGTCTCCAAGCGCATGATGCAGCTCTGGATGTATGGGAAGGTGGCTTCCATATGGGTTCTTACCAACTTTGCTGGCGACCATTGGGATGGAGCTGAGGATTCTCTGTATGACACTGCCATTGAATCAACCCTGGTCTGATGCCTGACTAGTCTAACTGATGATGTTATGTTCATCTTCTATTACAAGCTATCAATAGCTTTTGATGATTTTGGCAAGCAAGGAAAATCCGCTGCCAAGAATAGAAGGAAGAAGGTTAAGAAGGGGACGTTCATTGGTGCATTTCTGGCTGTTTCAGCCAAGGATTTTGTCTACTATCAGATAAACCTAGATTTCATCAATGGCTACTCATACAGACACATCCTTGGTGGATTACTTGACTCTTGGGATGGCTCAAATTCCAAGTACCGGGTTTTCTTGAGCCATCAGACGGAGGGTAGCTCCACCACCCTTGAGGCCATCCAGGGACACGGGCACCAGGCCTCAGTCTACCCTGCTGGCCATGCAGACGTCCATCTGGCTGATGTTGTCTTCTTCAACATTGGAGATACACTACAGGAGCGCCGCCCTCAGGCTTTCAATGACCTCTATCTTGGGGTCCTTGATCACAATTCTCTCTTTGGCCGCCAAATGGTGGCTGACTTGTTTACACAAATTGTCTTGCACATGAACATGGGCAACCAATCACACAAAGATAAGCGCCTCCCACCTTGGGCCACTGCCATCTATCAGCCTGTCCAGCCAATGACTAATGAGGAATATAACAAGCGTTATATGACATCCATCACGCAAAATCCCTCTGCCTCCACCCCTACCACCAACACCCCTCACCTGCAAGCCCAACCCACCCAATCTCAGACCCCCCAGGCCAGCACCGCCTCTATGTCTTCCTTCCTGCGCTATTCTGCCTCCTAGGCATCACTCTTCCCCACCCCCATAAACCCCCTGTTGCCAAACATTTTCTATTTATATTATCTTTATTTTGTATTTCAATTGTTCATGTTCTCTTTGTTTATAGTTGGCTATATTCTTTATATTCAGCTTATTTCTATAAAATCATATATTTACTATGCCATGTATCTAGATCCAGAACACAGTTATTTTTAGTACCCAAACACGGCCCCTTGTGAAAATATTAACAATGATTTGGTGATCAGTTAAATTTGAATTAGAAATTTATAGGTGAACTTTTTTTAGATAAAGTTGTTACTGATCCAAATTCAAAACCTTAATGATAAACTTTAAGCCAATCAGGAGCCAAGTGATAAAGTGATTGTTGTGACATAAAGGGTCATTCAATAATTCTTTGATGCATGTGCGCTAATTAATATGGTTGGCTGGATGTTTTGCCATTGTACGCCATTGCTTCTGTGGCAAGTTGTTGATGGAATAGTGCCCAATCAGATACTGGATTAGCACTAGTCCATCAATAACTTGCCACATCAGCAATGGCGTACAATGGCAAACATCCAGCCAACCATATTAATTAGCGCACATGCATCAAAGAATTATTGAATGACCCTTTATGTCACAAAAATCACTTTATCACTCAGCTCCTGATTGACTTAAATTTTATTATTAAGGTTTTGAATTTGGATCAGTAACAACTTTATCTAAAAAAAAGTTCACCTATAAATTTCTAATTCAAATTTAGCTGATCATCAAATTGTTGTTAATATTTTCACAAGGGGCTATGTCAAGCGCCAAAAATAATATGGTAATCAAGGAAACAATGCCAACACAAAGCAAACAACACATATTGAGATGAGCGTAAAACATATACAAAATGGGTAAAAAGATGGGATAATGTAGTAGATGGGAAAACAAAAAGGAATAAACAAAGAGGCAACAGTATCAAAATAATACAGAATTTATTGGGGCAAAAGCTATAAAAACATATGGAAAGGTTAGTAAAAAATCAATGAGAGAATTGAAGAAGCTTCTGAAGGATCTCAACTTGGCAATTGCCAAAATAAAGGACATTGACCGCAAGGTCAAAGCCAAAGTGAAGTCCGCTGTCCTCATGGGGACAAAATTGACAAGGTGTCTGCAAAGGCACTAATGTCAAAAATGCCAGACACCCCAGAGAAGACAATCAAGCGCTTACTAAATATTCAAAAAACTGTGGTTGAGGGCCTCCAGTTCAAGGCATACAATCTTTCTGGGCCGTCCGTCTGGGTTGATGACCCAGAGATGTATGAACATCTCAAACCCGCCAAGCGTTCCAGGGCAGAAATACCAAAATGCCTGCACAATTGATTGCACCAAGAATGGCCAAGCTGTCGGAGGCTGCGGGCAAGGAAGAAACACAAGAAGGTAGCCTAAAAAACAAAAATAATAAATTTTCAAAAAACTTACCTTTTTTCTTAGAAAATATAGACAGCAAACTCTGATGAGTCCTGGTCCCCTTTTTCCTGGCCACCTTTTATGAAAATTATGCCACTCATGTGGCAAAAAAAATTGTATCTGTCCCCCCCTGTCGTGCAGGAGCTGGAGGACCGTATCCACGGGTACTTTCTGATGTTGTGGGAGGCGTTGGCAGAACTTACACATGCTGAGAGGGCATCTAAGTGGGCAGTTACTGCCTACAAGGATGCCCAACTGGTTTGCCTGGACCCAGTATCCCTCAGTGGAGTTTACTGTGTAAACTCCATTGAGCTTGTTTGGGACATCCTGGCAACGCTCCCATTCAAGAATGTACCAGAGATGTGCTGGGTGTGACGGAAATCACTGGATAATATGAAACTGTTTCTAAGTGATGGGGAATTACCACCCAAATCCACATAGAATTAATGATTAACCACCAACGTGGCTTCAAACATCTTTTTGTGAAATTTCCAATTGTAATACTAGGATTAAGCAGAACAATTAATCCTAACCAAAGCAGCCCAAGATAAATGGCCAGAGACAACATCAACAAATCTTCAGAATAAAATTCTGGACATTGGGAGGCAACACAATTTTCAGTTTCAAGAATGGGGGAGGAGCTGCAAAATTGGTTGGCGCAAAATTAATATTGGGCGGCACCAACAACAAAGTTCCGACTGCAGGACCCCATCTTCCAGAAATGATTCTGTTGAGAATCAGATTGTACAGAATATATTGTAACAACCCAACCACAGGATGCATTTTTAAAAAAAATTAGAACTTGGGATAGATGATTTTTATTGAGTAAAATTTTGGGAGGACTCAACTCTTAGAGTTGAAACAGTGAAAATTATTCAATATATATCAGAAAATTTGACTAAGCAATACCACCTGAGTCTTGACCTCCTATTCCTTCCATATTGTCAAGTAAGTATCTGGTCCAGGTTGCAAAGAACCCTTGTGTGACTAGTTTCTGATAACCATGCTGATTGACAAGCTCATATTGGGTGACCCTCAAATTACACCAATTTATCAATGTCAATTTGAAAAGGGGAGCCAGTTTCAGCTGACAGACTAGAGCAGCCATAACCCATTTTCAATTGACCATTTGATTTAAATCCGTTAACTTGGTCAATTTTGATAAAGGTTTTCTAGCTTTTTGAGCCTTCTTGCTTGGGCAGATAATACCCAGCATGATGGAACCTACTGTGACACTGGGCTCATGTGGCTGCTTGCTTCTGCTTCCCGTTGGAGCACACCCTGTCTTACCTATTGGAGAACTTTGGGTGTGCGGTGGGCAAATTGGCTGTTGCAGATGCAACAGCCGTAAAGAAGACCAAGATCATCCTGCAAGACTTTGGGTTGGCCTGGAGTGCCAACAAAACAGGGCTCCCTGCAGCCATGGAGCTGACCTTTGCAAACACCAGGCACAACAAGAAGATAAGCGTGGTCTATAATAAAATGTGTGAGTTCACAGAATCCTTTGCAGGGCAAAGGCTTCATCTGGTTGTTTACCTGGGGTTCCTATTCTACTTCAAGATGGGCGTGTCTGTAGAGGACCTGGACAGGGTCCTTCTGGGAATTGACAAGGCCCAACTCGCACTTGACAGGAAGAAGGTCCCCCCTGGATACAACTTGGTTGATCATGTGATCCAGGACGCCTTGGTCCTGGCTGGGATATACAGGTTTGTGGCCCCGCCTGAAAAGCTGCTACTTCACTCCCACCTGACCCTACTGCATTTCACCAGCAGGAGGGAGTATTTCAATAAGGGTGTATCAACCGTTCACAGTGTGGCGGTGGAGGTTGTGCGCCACCTCCATTACAGGGTGGGTACATACCAAAGAACCCACTACAGACGCACACAATAAAAATATGATTCCAATAAATTTTATTACAGTTTATAGTATTCTAATTATAATAATTTTTTTACAATTTTTACTTCAGTAAACCAGTTTTGCAAAATATATCACAGAAACAGGTTTCATAAAAGCATAAAACTATACATTAATAAAATAAATTCTAACTTGTACATTTTACGTTTAATTTTTTTTTAAAAATATTTTTATATTTATTTGACCAAAGTGATTTAAATATTTTTGCATAATCCAGTATCAAGTCTTTGGGATAACCTCATATGACACAATAAAAAATTAATATAAAATAAATAAATTACTTACATCTATTGATAGATCTTCTGAATGTGATTGTGGACATGGAAACATCTAAATATAAAATGATAATTAATAAATCTTGAATAGTAAATAAGAGAATATAGAAAAATTGGACACACTAAGCCTTTAATTGATTGGCTGTTTGGCTAGGCACGCGGGGATGAACAAATCAGCGTGGCCATAGAATTTGGCCACAGTCTCAGCTGGGAGGGTGTGGATCCCGGCCTGCAGCAAATTAAACAGGTCCTTGGTCCCAGTTGGGGTTCCTCACTTGACAACTTGCTTGAGCCACCCAAAGACTTCCTCAATGGGATTTAGGAAGGGCAAATAAGCTGGGAGAAAGAGAAGGCATAAATTTTCTGTGGTCAATTGCTGGGGGCCCACTGCAATGCTTGTGTTGATCATTGGAAATTCCTCAAGAATGTCAGCCACCTTATGGAGACCAACGTTGTCCAACACAATCACATTGGTGAAGCCCAGGCTTGTGCGCCTCAGGTGCTCCTTGACCAATTGGAGGAATGACAAGAAGGTATGGCTGTTGTGAGAACCCAATATCATTTGATAAAGCTCAACCCCCTTTGGACTGAGGAGAGCCACCATTGATTAGGCTGTGGCGCAGACTGCAGCACGCCAAGCCACCCCGTCATTGGAGCCTTTTGGGACATAGCCATACTCATTGAGCATCAACAAGGAAAATGCTGATTTGTCAAAATAGTAGAATTTGACTGTCCCCTTGGCTTTGAGGGCAGTGTACGCCTCTGGGTAGTTTATCCGGACGTCAATATTGGGTGGGCTGTTTCTGTTGTAGGGGGATACCCTGAGATTTTTCCAGGAAAAGCTCATTCCCTTGACCAAATGATAATAGAAGGAAATTGAGGCCTCAATCCCAAAAGTAGATTTAACCATGGCCTGTATATTTGCCAGTTCAAGATGACAGTCCCAGGTGATCCACTGGCAGATTGCCCATTTGTGCTCCTTGGTGAGCATGGTAGAAACACACAAGGATTTCTCTGTGGCAAGGACACAACCAGTATTGATGAATTTTTGGAAGGTCTTGCTGGTGTACTTGGGATCCACTCCAACAAGGGCCGCAGCCGCCTTGTAATCACCTAATTCCCGCATTAGCTTAAGCAGGATGATGTGTTTTATGTCGGGGATGCGCTTCTGGGCAGGCTTTTTAGCAGTGGGGATCAACTCATTGGCATTGGGCACAACACAGGGCATAGGTATCTTGGTATAGAAGGCTGCAACCTTTTTTAACACCAGCTGTCCCTCATTGGTTTGATAGAACTGGGGCTCCTTGTCATCCTCCTGATTGCCATCACTGACATAGGGCTTGTAGCTAGTATCAAGTACAGACTTCACCTTCTCCAGCATGGCTGACGGGACCAACTCTTGCCGGTACACAATGTCAAACACATACAAAGTAAGTTCTACCTCCTTGCTTCTAACTGTTTTGGTAGTGGTAACCTTGGTGGGCTTCCAGGTCAGCTTTGGGACCCAAGGATTTATGCTCTGCACCCTAGCAGCTTGTGCTCCTTGAACTGGCTGTTTCAGTGCAGTGTCACTATGGAACTCTCCTCTCCTGTCTTCTCCTTGAGTAGGCACTTGGGTTGCACTAACTCAATTCTTTGACCCATGGGGGTGACCGCAACCACGGCGCACAACAGGTGTATTGGTACTCTGCTGTTGTGTTCCTTCCATTTTAAAATTTAATAAAATATTAAATAAATTTCAATTAAGTTACTCCCTAATTTTATTTTTGCTTTTATCTGAATATGGATATTTAATTAAAGTTTTTCCCACCCAATATCCCAGTTATAGATTTTTTATTTCTTAATTAGTTGTTTTTGGTTTTACAACGCCCATTTTAGAATACTCAAAAAAAATTCACCCATTTCCTAGATTTTACTGCCAAATTCAAACACCCAACACAATATTTTTAAAATTTATGTTTCAGATCTTGTGTCTTATTTTAGATACCTTGGTATCATTTATGATTACAATCCATTGCACACATTGTGTAAGTGATTTTGTTTATGCAGTGAGTTGCTATTGTTTTTTGTTTTTGGTTTGAGTTTTGACTCACCTTGCTTGAGTGTATTTTGTCACCAATTCACATAGTAAAGATATGTACACCAAAAGTCAACTCACACCACTTTGTTTGTGAATCAATGTATTTTGGATTGTATTTTGAATGGTTTTGCTTTGTGTGTGAGCCTTTTGTTGCTGTGTTGACTCGTTTTGCCCATTAACGCCAATAAACCCTGTTAACAGAGTGTATATTTTAACCTGAGAGATGCATTTTGTATAAATCTGAAATCATTTTGTTTAAATATGAGGTATTTTTGGTTGTTGCCATAGCTTTTAAAGCTACTGTATCAAGAATCTACCACTTACATATCATAAAATGAAGACTTGTACATTCTTATGTTAAAAACACTGTACTTCCACTAAAAATGATATAGATACTGTAAATTCAGAACCTGAACGTAAAAATGCGGGATTGTCAAATCCTTGGTCCAAATTTCAAATCACTTTTTCAGGCAACTCAGCTGAGTGAAAATTAAAATATTAAATAAAATTAACAATTTAATTTGACTTTTTTTGGTTTATGTAAATTGGCAAAATTCAAATCCCTAGAGCAGATAACTCAACTAACAAAAGAAAAAACCTAGCAAACAAATGAGGGATACATGAATCAGAAATGTGGGATAGTAATGTACAATTTGAGATTTCCTGTATTTCAAACAAATCATAGACATCATGTAAAACTTAACAAATCTGAAATTGTGGGATTGTCAAATCCAAGAACCAAGTTTAAAATCATAATTTCAAGGAATTTGAAATAAATATAATTTATGGGTGTCTCAAAAAGGATGCCATAAGATCTAGAGTGGATTTGTGCTGATTCTTTTAGGAATCATAGGCATTCTCAAAAATCACCCTATTCCAGTTTAGGACGGCTAAAATTTTGATCATAATATTCACCAACTTAACATACTTAACAATAAAATTGACTAAAATATATACTCCTCTTTTTGAGTTTAAAATTTTAATAAAAATTTATTATGTCTTCTTTCAATAAAAACCAAGTCAATGAGCTGTTCCCTGGCCTTGACAGAATTATGCAGGGCTACACTGGGTCTCTTAACAGTGAAGCCTCTGTCTATGGACACTCCCAACCCGCAGGCCCCTCTGCAAGCCCCACCCAGGAGTCTGTTCTTTCTCCTGCAACTTCCAGCATGGCCCTGTTTGCCCACCATGCACAGGCAGCTGCCAATCCAAATCCTGTATCAACAATGGCATCTGGAACCAGCCATTTTAGCCATGGGGTCACCCAGAGAGCCCAGGACCCCAAAACAGCCAATCAGATGGCATTGACTAGTTCCCATGATGAACACATCTGTCCCCCAGCCAATCAGCCTTCAAGACGCAGAAGAAAACTAATCACTCCAGAGATTGTTCTCAAAATGGTTGAAAAGCAAGGGAAGCTTATGTCTCTTGGGGAAATTGTGGCTGCAATGGGGTTTGCAAAGTCCACTGTGGCTGCAACCCTGCAAGCCCACACCAACTGTGGCCCCCCTACCAAGAAGACCCCAAATGGCGCCCGTACTTCAACCAAAGGTGGCACAGCCCATCCCCTTATGATGACATTATGGAATGTGACCTGCAGATGCCCCTGGTTCAGGTACGTCTCCAGTTAGGACTGCACAGCATCTTCACCAACAAAAGAACAGGGAATTTTTGGATGCACCAAGTTGTGGTTGCCGCCAGAATCTTATATAATTAGGTTCTCAGTGGCCCCAGTTTGATGGACACTGACCATATGATTCTATAATCATAAATTTTATCAAAGGAAGGGCAATGAGGGCCCATAATGACGTAATCTTTCTGTTGTATGCTAAGATATCTGCAAGTATCCAAGACTTTGGAGAGAAGCGTATCCAATCTGACGTATACAAGGCTCCAATATTGTATTGGTTTGTTGGGGTTTTATTGGCAGTTTCCCCATTGGGCGTCAATTATTACTTGGCAATATTGAACACTGCTGATGGGTATGCATACCAGACAGAGCTCAAGGCCATGCTGGAGGAATGGGCCACACAAAACACCGTGCACACAGTTGTACTGAGTGCTGAGATGGAGCAGCAGGAATGGGCTACCCAAGAAATCAGGGCTACGGGGCATACCTGCTGGTCCTACCCCATCAACTACGCCAACATGCATCTTGCAGATGTATGTCTCTACAATTTTGGTTCAGCCCTCAGGCGCTTAAAGCCTGCCACCTACAACAAACTATGCACCCAAATTGATAAGGGATATGAGCTTTTCCCTTCTGTGTCCGTCCAGGAATTATTTGATCTCATCATCTTCTATGCAAGTGATAGTGATAAGTCCAGAAAAGACCCCCACCTCCCCCCACGCCAGTCCATCTGTTTTGTCAAGCCAGTATATGTGATAAAAGAAGAATTTGAGCAATTGAAGCAATCAGCTCTTGCTGCCCCTTCCCAGTCAACAAACCCTGCCTCCCCAACACCCCATCAAGCCACCTGCCTTCTAACCCTGACTCCCAACCCACCACCCATTCCCACACCACTATCTCTGATGTTGTCCCTTTCATAGGCGCAGATGAGATATATGTGCTAAGGCTATTTCTATATATCAACCTAATAATATAAAACAGCAATATTTTTTTATTATTTTAAGTATATCAGTTTATTTATATAAATTATATTATGCTTAAAAAGGGTTGATATTGTCACTTTTACCTTGGGTATTTGACTTGGCAAAAACAAATCTTTATTAGAAAAAGTAACAGAAAGATTGGGTTAAAATTGAAATTGTATTAAGCTTAATGCTACCTTGTGTTTAAATGGCCACATTTTGGTTATGCTTTCTGGGGTTGGACCTCTGAAATCAAGAAAAAAAGGGAATTAAGCTTAATTGGCCAACAAATTCCTTAGTAGGACTTGATTTTCTGGTTAACAGCACTAATATTAACACTTTGTTGATATTTTCACTGTTCTAATGGGCGCTATTAATTTTTGGTGGCCAGTTTAAATCTATCAACAAATATTTAATAACCAGAGTTCTGTCAGCACCTAAGTCCAGAAGGCTAGATCCTGTATAACTTTGAGAACAGGAAGGATAGGACATCAGTTTATTTAGTTATTGGAAGCCACATAAGGAACAGTGTTATTCTGTGAGACCTGTATCATTTTGAATTTATCACATGCCTGAGGTGATATTCATTCTATTGGATTTCTAACAAGATTGGAGTAGGAAATGTTTGATAATTTCTCTTTGCAGGCTTTTCCCTCAGCCTGGCTTTCTCCACTGGTTTAGGTGCTTTTGAGCTGTCTATAGTTTCCTTGATCACTGTTTGAGCTAGGATTAGTGGGTATATGTTTCCTGCTTGAGTATACTGCAGGAGCTGGTTATATATTTTTGCTCCCACCTTGGTTCTGATTTTCTTTAGTAGCCAGATGTTCATTATTTTTCCTGTGTTCTTTATGCAGGGCTTTGGAGGTTTGCTATGCTATTTTTTGCTTTTTGGTAAAGGCTTTGATGTGCAGTGAAATTCTGGCAACAGTGGAAAAATTGACTGTAGGAATGCAAAAGTGAGAATTCAAAAGTGAGAATATAAAAGTGGCCAAGTTGACACTTTCTAAATTTTCAAAATGGCTTTTTATAATCAAGTAACTACTTTTTCTTGGCTTTTTTTAGTTGAGAGAATAATCAAAAATTATTTTTTATGGCCATAATAATTTTAATTCCAGATGGGTTGTTTTAAATTATTTTTGAAATTTCAAAATTGTTGACTTGGTCACTTTTAGATTCTCACTTTTGTATTCTCACTTTTGCATCCCTACAGTCTATTTTGCCACTGTTACCAAAACTCTTGAGGTCTATATGTCACATGTCATGCTGTTTCAGTGAATCATAGATGTTGAGGTGCATTAAATGTTTTTTGAAAATCATGCTAAAAAGAGTTGCTGGCATAGATTATCATAGGCTCTGAGCAATTCCTCAATAGCTCCTGTTTGAACTGGGGTTTTATCTCTCAAGGGATCATCAGTACAGCATCTTTTAACAAGAAGTGGGATAAACAGCTCATATTTAAGCTTCCCAACACCTTTTAGTGTTTAAATCATACAACTTATCACATCAGGTTCCTGTGTTATGGATCAGTCTGACAGAAACTTCCCTGATCCAGAAAAACCAGGGGCATTCCATCTGAATATACTTGCTCTGAGTGGATGGCATCTAGATGCCAGTGTTTCATTTTTGAGACCTGCAAACTTTTCAATAGTGGTACTAGAAAGTTGTTAGGCATCATCTTGTGGTATATGATTTTAGTTTGTCTTTGATTGTTGATTCTGGACAACTGGTGCTAGGGGTTTAAAGGGCCCCTGTATAGACAGGGCATTGAAATCTTCTAGAAGTACAACCATTACTTGATAAATAATGTGTCTCTCAAGGATTTTAGTGCCCAAAGTAAGAGTATCTAACCCATGGAGAAACCAGCCATGGTGTTCTTTTATATTTGTCTTATACAGTGTCATGTATATACTTCTGGGAAGTATAATAGATAAGGGGAAGATTTAAGAAGAGAATGATATTTTATTTGATATTAATATAGAATAATATATAGTATCATGACAAGTCATATACTGTCCAAGTACATCATGGGGGTCATGGGGCTAATATGATTAATGTTCCTCTTAGGTCACAAGGCTTATTCAAGTTGTGTTCTGCTTAGGATCTGGATTAGGTGATCCCCGTAATAGATGGTTGACTGATAATGGTGCCACCAGTTTACTTGCTGGTTGGTGAACCATTTGGTGAGCTATTTGGTGATCTACTTGGGGCGTTAATTTATCAAGAGGGAGTGATTGAAGATGTTGTGACATCTCCCCCTAGGGTGCTGGAAGGCGGAGCTTTGGGAATTTTCTTAAGAGTGTTGGGGATACACATTTGGTATTGATCTAGTTTGGCGTTGGGGACAGGGAGCCTGGAATTGTGTTGGGCAGTTCTTGCTTTACACAGGTGGAGTTAGTTGTGGTGCATGCGCTTCAGTTCATTTAGAGCTCCAATTCCCTTGATGAGGTAGGTATTGTTGGGCTTGAATTCCATGACTATGCCTGGTCCACGCAGTCCTGGGTCCAACTTATGTTGATTGTGGTTGACAACCCATATTTTGTCCTGACCTGGAACCTTTCTGGCTGTAGTAAGATTGCTTCCCTTTTATGTCAGGAATATTTCTGACAACACCTTGTGTCAAGATAAACTTTTGGGCACAATTGAGCTCAAAGAGCAAAATAAAAAATTGCAGCAGTTCCCCCTGATTGGGGAAACTGCCTCAAAACACCTGGTTGAAGAAACAGAAATTAAAAAATTGAATTTTGGGAAAAACAGGTTTTATACCCCAGCTGCGGACCGCGCAGCTGGCCACACGTCCAACTGCCAGGCACCTGCTGGCTGCACCCAAGCCTGGCGGCTTGCCTGCCTGCTCCCACCAGCCAGTCCTCCAGTCAGCCAGCTGGCGGGGGACAGTACACCCCCCATGGCAGGACCACCCACCCCTGCCAAATGGGAAATTGCCCAATTTGGAATCCCCAAAAGGCAATTTCCCCAAACCCAAAAAATGGGGGGAATTGCTGCCCAAATTTGGAATCTACCAAATTTGGAGGGGGTTTACAAGATGCCCAGCATGACAATTAATGCATCAACTACAGAAGTTGAATGTTATTGCATGAGCGTACCTGAAGAAGCTCCAAAGTCATGCAATGCCAAGATTAACAATTCATTGCCTGCCAATCCATTCCCATCCCATTCCCAAAAGGGAATTCCAGACAACACCAAGTGTTTGGGTTCCCTGTCCAATGTTTTGCACTATTCATGCCCCACAAGGATGATAGTATATAATAAAGCCAAATAACTTGATGATAGTTTGTGCTATAATTAATTGAAATTACCCCTCAATAGTATCACATAAATCAATTCAAAAATTTTACCTACAAGAAGTTAAACAAGACACTAAGATTTGTCTACCCTTCCCCAGGATCAGAAGATGAATCACCTAATCTTCTCAGCTGTCCTCACAGCATGCCTAGGGATTGGGGGCCACCAATATAACTGACAGCATGTGCCATTCAACAAACCACCTGGCAAGTATTACTACAAGGAGCTGGCACAGCTCAACTCCTCTGAGCAGTACTCCTGGACCACGCTGGTATTGCCCCACTCCACCCAGTCTGTAGCCAAATACACCTGTATATACTACGCACTCACGTATTTTGCTGGTAATTTCAGATGCTATAATGTGCACACCAAAGTCTTTTGATTGATAATTACAATATATCCAATTGTGACGGCACTCACAGGCTTCCAAGTTGCCAACTTGGTCCCTTATTTTGCTTTAATACTTCCCCAATTGTTGGGTCTTTACATTTTGACTCTTTGGCGTTCCATTTCCTCTTGGTCTTTTCTAGAACATTATACATTGGGGTCGATTTTGTCTGGAACCTTTTTGGGCAGAAAAAAATTGTGGTCCTGCAGTTGTACTAACAATAGTGGGCTTTTGTCCATAGAAAAGCTCATAAGGGCTTTTTTCTGTATTGCAGTTAACTTGTGTTCTACAGACCATGAGCGTTGTTGGGAGCATGTCAACCCAGGCCTTTGGATTGTTAGCAGATAACTTACTGAGGGCCTCTACTAGCAAGTTGTTTAGTTGTTCTACTCTTTTATTTGCTTGTGGGTGATAAGGTCTTGCTGTGATGTGTTTTAGTCCATTCTTGGCGAGGTAGATATTGATGCCAATGGCTTTAAGTTTGGTGCCTCCATCTTTGATCAGGAGGTCAGGTTCTCTGAACAAGGCTATGATCTCTTTTCCAATGAATTGTATCACACTATTGCCTTTGTGTTCTTTGGTGACTTGCGCCACAGGCCACCTGGTTGCATAGTTGATAGCTGTTATGATGTACTTCTTGCCCTTACTTTCACCAGGCATTGGCCCCATGATGTCCAATCACCATATCTTGAAGAGTTGTGTGATGGACACAGGTATTACTGACTTGGGTGGTGCTTTGGTTAGGGCGTACTTCTCACAGACTTTTCATTGCTCCAGTACTTCTTTGATATCATCCAGCATATTGGGCCACCAGTAGTGTGTTTTGAGGTACTCATGTAAGCTCCTGCTACAAGTGTGTTCCAGGTATCTGTGATATCTGAGGATGGTGCCAATCTTTTAGTTGACGGGACGTAGGGTACAGTGTCACCACTTGGAAGTATTTGGTGTAGGGCACCATATACATTTTTAACAGATGTTTGTTCTTAAGGACTTTTTCTTGGATGTCCATTGGTGTTCCAGGTGGGAATCTGTGACCGTACGACAGTCACTGTTAAGTATTTAGCCAAATAAATACTCTGAGATATCAAGTTGCTCTGTTTTTGCTGTTTGTTTTATGTAGATAGGTTTGGCTAGAATTCTTCAGATAAAGATTCCTGAGAACTTAGTAACTATATTCAATAAAATAACAGAAGGCAAGATTAGCCAAATCAATCTTGGAGACTAGGTGTCTCAAAAACAATTTAATTAACCGGGAAGATTATTTAATAGATACATGGAAATATAATTAATGAGGATTTAATTATATTTGTTGATTGCCTTGACTGTATCAAGAAGTTTGGTTAAGGTTAATCAAAAGTAAACCCCCAAATTGTGGTTTAAAAGCGCTGTTTTGGCAAATTAATTAGGTTAGAAGCACCGCGCTGCCTAATTGATTTGAGAAGCGCCAAGGCGCCAGCTGGAAAATTGCTGGGTGCCGCGGTGGCGCCTGGTTTGAGTTTCAAAGCATTTTAATGGGGTTTAAGACAAAAAAATCATTAAATGCAAAGATAACTAAATAAAGGCAAGGATGCCTAGGAATTCAGGTTTGATCAGCTGGTTCACAGTTGGAACATTGATAGCTTAGTTTTGGGATGTGTAATTCACAGGGGTTTGGCGCCAGAAGCTGGGGAAGCTCCATGATGAATTGGTACATTGGGATGAATGGAATCAGGTGACTTCTTCCCAAAGTAGGTTGGTTCTCATAGGTTGAGAAATATTGGTGATCTTTTAGGTAAAGATCTAGGTTTGGATGACTCAAATGTCATAGACCACGTGATATGAATCATAGATTGATTCAGGAACCAGAGGTGTTTTCTGCCAAATATGCCCCAAATGGTATATAAGCAAAAATAGCAAATTTTAAATAAAGATACATTGTCAATTTTGACGCTTTCCCCTCAAATCACTTTTATTTATCATGACTTCTTTATTATTATTTGAAAGAGCAAAATTTGGGGTGCTTTATGTTGAGGCTGCTGCTGCAAAAAAGGAAGTTCCTAACAGCTTGCTTGAGGAGGCTTGGGCAAGTCTGGAGGTCTCTAAGATTGCACCAGAGGAGTCTTTGGTGAAATTGAAAGCAGCTTTTGAAGAACTATACTCTGACTATTTTGCCAGAGAAGGGACCCTGGCACAAGGAAATCAAGTTTATGCATGGGACACCTGGAACTTGCTGTTAGGGTTCAATGAAATTTTGAAGCAAGTAAAAGACAGCCAATTGTGAAGTTGAGGCATTATGAGCCAGAGAGGAAATGAGTGTCAAAATTATGGCTTGTTGGAGAGATAACAATAAAGCATTGTCTCACAAAATTTCCTCCCTGGAGGCAAAGCTCCTCAAAACTTTGTCACAGGAAGGTACCAGTAACAAAATTCAAGGGCAAGATAACAGCAAGTTTGACTGGTTAGACCTGGATCCTTCACAGAACCCTCCCTGGAGATTCCTCATGATTAACATGGGCCAGTTGGGGTCGCCATCAGTGCAGAGGACATGTTTTCTGTATAGCCTTGACAGGGCATCTTTAGTAAGCATTTCCTTGCCTGGCTTGTATTTGATTGCATGGGGTATCTCTGTATGAGACTCATCTATTTGGCTTATCTTCTGGACAGATGTTGTTGTGTTTTGAAGAATATCAGCAACTTATGGTTGGTGAGTACTTTGAATGTTTGGGCCCCTTCCAGATAGCATTGCCACTTCATGAGGCAGTGTATGATGGCTACCAACTCCTTGTTTTGTATGGGGTATCTTTATTTGCCATTAGATTGTGAGAATTGGGGAGCAGGTTTAGGGGAAATAAAACCAAGCTCTCAACCACTATAAAATTGCAGTTTCAGCAACAACCAAAAAGGTTGCTACCAAAAATTCCTGGGAGGCCAAAGGGGAGAAGGAATCAACTGAACACCAAAAGCAATAGGCAAAACCAGAAGGCCAAATTAAACTAACAATTTTGATCTTTATTAGAGTAGAGAATGATGAAGCAAGGTCTTTTACAACTCTTGCATTCATTTAAGGTATGGGATAGAATTGGGGTGGTAGATTGAATGTCACAAACCAATTGACCAATGATATGGGCGGATAAAAATGCATTTCTTGAGGCATGAAGATCTTTAAATTTTTTGAATGGATATAGTCAAAAGGAAAACCAAAACAACTAACATCAGAAATATGCTTTGGATGCAATTACCATTGCTCCTGGACGCTCTTGCACATGATATTTAACGAGAGGTGTCTCTTGGGTGGGTTAGGTGGGGGCATCTTCAGAATAATTCCAGAATATTAAATTGATGGCCTTTCTTGGGCTTTTTTAGCAACCTTTTAGATAAAATATTCAAACATAATTAGGGTAGAAATTCCCAAGCATTTGGCAGGAGTTGAAGTGGAGGCCTAAGGGAGAGGCATAACTTTACATAGATAGCTTCATTAATCCATACACCACAGGGAGAAAAATTTTCTTCCATTTGGATACAGAGTACTCCTCCTATGGCATAATCAGAAGCATAAGTTTCTAGCTCATAGATTCTCTTGCAATTTGGGTATTGAAAGATAGGGGCAGTGATCATGTTTTCTTTTAGTTGGCAGACTTTTTGGTCTTGTAGCAGTGTCCAGATTAACTTGGTTGTTTTTCCTGTAAAGGCAAACAGGGGGGCTGTTAGGGCGCCCCAGTTAGGGATAAACCTTCTTACGTAGGCTACCATTCCAAGGAAGGTGCAGAGTTTGCTCTTATTTCTTGGGGCTGGCATTTTGGTTATGGCACGTATCTTGTCTGGATCTGGTTTGATTCCGTCCTTACTGATAATGTGACCAAGGAATGGAAGTTCTGCCAAGAAGAATTCACACTTTGAAAGTTTGGAAATCAATAGGTTCTCTTCAAGGGTGCAGAGGACCAGGCGGACGTCTTTCCAGTGTTGTTCCAGGTTGGGACTGTAAATGATGATGTTGTCCAGGTAGATAATTGCTTGTTTTCCAATGTGTTCTTTGAAAACTTTTTTTATGAAGGTTACAAAGGTACTGGGAGCGTTTTTCATACCAAAATCAAGGACAACACATTCAAAGGACCCATATTTGGTTCTGAAGGTGGTCTTTGGGATATCTTCTGGTTTAATGCAAATTTGGTGATAACCTGCTGACAAGTCAATTTTGTGAAGACTTGGGACCTCCCAGGGCATTAAAAAGATCATCAATCAGGGGCAGAGGATACCTGTTCTTAATTTTCACCTCTTTGAGTGCTCTGTAGTTGTTGACAAGGCAGAATCCTCCGTCTTTCTTTTCTACAAAGAAGACAGCGTCACCAAAAGGCAATTTCAAGGGTCTAATGAGGCCCTTTTTGAGAGCTTTGTTCATATAAGCTTTCAAAGTGTTGTCTTATTGTGGTGTGAGACAATAGATAGGTTGTGATTTAGGTACACTTCCCTTGAGGCTAATTCTGTGTTGTATGCCATGGTTGGGTGGTAACCCTGGTAGGATTTCTTGGAAGAGGGAAGATAATTTGCTGACAAGATGATCTTGGATGTATTCTTTCTCACGTCTGGTTTCTGTATTCTTAAAGTGGATAATCTCATATTTGCAGGTGCTCCAATTAATCTTGCTGGGGTCAGTTTCCTCTTCTGCTGACATGATTTTCACAAACACATGGTCTTTCATAAGTGTGTCAAGATGAGTTGGGTAGACATGTTGGTGTACCTTGCCTTGTTGTATGGTGAGGGTAGCGCTGTCCCAGTCAATGTGAGGTTTGGTCTTTCTCATCTAGTCTAGGCTAATTATAACATCATAATTGGGGATTGGTATGATAGGGCCACTGGGTGTGGTTTGCACATCTCCAATTTGGGTGCATAAAGGTTTTGCCTCTTAGGTGACTGGTGTGCTTCTGTTATTTGCCATGATGACTCTCCTGATACTGCTTTGGGTGATAGGTAGGTTCATGAGGCCAGCAAAGTCCTTGTCAACAAGAGATTAATCTGCTCCAGTGTCAAATAGTGTGGGTCCCTGATATCTGTAAAAACAGAAAGGGTAAGCGAGGAGTTTATTTCCAGTTTGGGCTGCAAATAGTAGAGGGTTGCTGGAGGGTACTTGGATCATGGTGATTGAATTCACGTCTTGGTCCCTGTACAAGACTTGTAGGTTGGGGGAGAGCGGCTTGCCTAAGCACCCCCATGAGATTTTCCCTCCTCATTGTTATCTTTGGTGCTTGTCTGGTTGGCAAGTGCAGTGTGATTCCCAGTTTGAGGATGGGTAAGTTGGTTGGTTGTTCTGTTTATTGGGCTGAGGATCCTTCTTGGCTGTAGGACTCTCTTTGCGCTTGTTGGTTGCATGTAGATTATCAGATTTTTGAGCTGCATATTTTCCCTCCAAGAAGACATCTTCAAGGTTCTTGTAGCAGGTCATATCAAACTGACGTCTAATGTGTGTGGGGAGGCCATCGTAGAAGTCCAAACGCAGCCCAGCTTCATCAAAGTTGATGGTTTTGGGTGCACAGTCATGTAGGTTGCTGTATGCAGCAATGTACTCCTCAATTGTTCTTGTCATCTTGAAGGTTCTGAGTTCTGTCATAATTGCCACATTGGAATCCTTCATGGAGAAATTTTCAAGAAATGCAGCTTTGAATACCTCCCAGTTTTCCTTCTGGTTGGGGTGTTGGTTTAGCCACACACTTTCAAAATGTGATGCAGTTCTGGTGACGCAAAGGGCAATCTCACTGACCCAGAGTCTTTAGGGGTAGTCCACTTGCTCAAACTTGCTCTGTGTACTGTTGATCCAGAGAGAGGCATTTGCCCAATGTAGTCCTGCAAAAGTACAAATTTTGGCTGTACACAGGTGCTGGAATACAATATTTGGTATTTCAGGCTGCTGTGGTCCTGTTGTGGTTAGAGCTGTGGGTAACAGTCTGCGGGCTTTGAGAGTACTGTACTATTTGATGGGTAAAAGGATATTGTCATAGATAACAAGGCCTGCGGGAATATATTGTCCTTCTTTGTAGTCTCTCCAGCTGTTAGGGAGTACCATTGTATGGGTCCTTTTCTTAGGAGGAATTTTTTCTTTGTGTTGGGTAGATATGGATAACCTATCTGTGCTACCACTGTTGTTTATATACTTATGGGAAGTATAATAAACAAGATAAGAGAAAGATTATAGAAGAGAATGATACTTGTTTGGATATGAATATATAATATATAGCATCATGACAATCCACATACCGTTCAAGTACATCATGGGGGTCATGAGGCTTATCTAAGTAAAGTTCCTCTTAGGTCACAAGGCTTATTCAAGCTGTGTATGCTTAGGATCTGGATTAGATTATCCCTGTAATAGATGGTCAACTGATAATGGTGCCACCAGTTTACTGGCTGGTTGGTGAACCATTTTGTGAGCCATTTGATGATCTACTTGGGGTGTCAATTCCCCAAGAGGGAGTAATCAAAGATGTTGCGACATCTCCCCCTGGGGTGCTGGAAGGCAGAGCCTTGGGAATTTTCTTAAGGGTGTCAGGCATGCATGCCTGGTATTGATCCAGTTTGGCGTTGGAAACAGGGAGTCTGGAATTCTGTTGAGCTGGTCTTGCTTTGCCCAGGCCGAGGCAGTTGTGGTGCATACGTTTCAGTTCAGTTCAGTTCCAGCTCCAATCCCTTTGATGAGATAGGTGTTGTTGGGCTTGACTTCCATGACAATGCCTGGCCCATGCATTTCTAGGTCCAGCTTGTGTTGATCATGATTGACAACCCAGATTTTGTCCCTGACTTGGAATCTCTCTTGTTGTAATAAGATGGCTTCCCTTTAGACTCTATGGCGTTCTATCTCCTCTTGGTCTTTTCTGGCACACTGTACTTTAGGGTTGTTGATGTCTGGCACCTTTTTGGGCAGAGGTAATTGTGATCCTGCAGCTGTACTAACAAGAGCGGGCTTCTGTCCATAGACAAGTTCATAAGGGCTTTTGCCTGTATTGTGGTTGACTCTTGTTCTACAGACCATGAGTATGGTTGAAAGCATATCAACCCAGGCCTTTGGATTGTTAGCAGATAACTTACTGAGGACTTCTAAAAGCGCGCTGTTTAGTTGTTCTATCCGTCCATTTGCTTGGGGATGGTACAGGCTGGCCGTGATGTGTCTTATCCCATTCTTGGTAAGATAGATATTGGTGCCAATGACCTTAAGTTTGGTGCCTCTATCTGTGATTAGGAGGTCAGATTTACTAAACTTGGCTATGATTTCTTTCCCAATGAATTGTCTCATATTGTTGCCCTTGTGTTCTTTAGTGGCTTACCCACAGGCCATTTGGTTGAATAGTCAATAGCTGTGACAATGTACTTTTTGCCCTTGTTTTTGCCAGGCATCAGTCCCACAATATCCAATGACCATACCTTGAAGGGTTGTGTGATGGATACAGGTACTACTGACTTGGGTGGTGCTTTGGTGTGGGTGTTCTTCTCACAGACTTTGCATTGTTCCAGTACTTCTCTGATATCATCTAGCATGTTGGACCACCAGTAGCGTTTTTTTAAGTATTTATATAAGTTTCTGCTACAGGTGTGTCCCAGGTCTCTGTGATATTGGAGGATGGTGTCAATCTTTTGAGTTACGGGACATAAGGTATAGTGTCACCATTTGGGAGTATTTGGTGCAGAGTGCTGTATACGTTTTTGAACAGATGTTTGTTCTTGAGGGCTCTCTCTTGGATGTCCATTGGTGTGCCAGATGAGAACCCTTCCTGGAAATTCCCCATGATTAACATGGGCCAGTCAGGGTCACCATCAACTCAGAGGATATATTTGCTGTATAACCTTGACAGGGCATCTGCAGTAAGCATTTCCTTGCCTGGCTTATATTTGATTTGCATGGGGTATCTCTGTATAGACTCATCCATTTGGCTTGTCTTCTTGACAGGTGTTGTTGTATCTTGAATAATATTAACAACTTGTGGTTGTAGAGTATCTTGAACGTTTGGGCTCCTTCCAGATAGCATTATCACTTCATGATGCAGTGTATGATGGCTACCAACTCCTTGCTGGGTATGGGGTGTTGCAAAATATGCAGCATGGGTGCTGATTTCTACAAATGGTTAGTCTACTACTTCTTTATCTTAATACTATACATGTTATGGTATAGTGACAGCCTGGGTAAGGACAGAAGAATATAAGAAGATAATAAGACAAAACTGGTGTTTATTTAGATAGTATCATACTTATATAGTGTGAGGTGGGGGAATTGCCACCAGGGGCAAGGAGGCACAGACAGAAGGACTTCCCTAATGAAGGAGAGTGGATTGGCACAGCTAGAAGTCTCTGCAAGAGAACAACTGCTTCCATGTGGCTTTCCTTAAGGAGGTAGATATAAATAACTTTGTTGTTCTATTTATAATTGCAGAAGTAAAGCCTGTTCCTTGTGCGCATTTGAAAGGCAAATTGAACACCTGTTTTAGAGGCGTTTTAAACGTCTTTATCTCTAGTAAAATCAGGATGCAATAGTGCAATTGCGCAACCTTTCTGTTGCTCAATTCCTAGATAGACAACTTAATGTCTAATCCATTCAATCTGCAACATTCCCCTCCACTGGATTAGACAACAGAGTCAAGAATGGCTTGGCGTCTCTAGGTAGCAACTATGGTGTTGTGGTCAATCAAATGTCTTGTTAGGTGGGGGTTTGTTGCCCAATCCTTGGTCATTGGCTTTGCAGATCTGTAGGTAACCAGTTGTGTTTCCTGGCTGTCATTCAGGTGATAGAACAGTTGGTGTGGTACAGGAAGAGTCTTGTCAGTCTCCAATAAACGCCTTGCTCTTTTATTCTTATTCCTCATACTTTGGTGCAAAACTATTGCAAAAAGGACAACAACCCATGGAATTTTTTAATTAGGCTTTTTTTTCTGGGTTGTTGTCCTCATTGGGGCTTACTCTTGGTCACTAGGAGCAGCACGCATATACTGAGCATGTACTCTAGTAATCAATTGCACAGAATGGGGCTCCTTAAGGGTGTAGAAATTGGGGCCAGTCTTCTGGATAACTTGAACTGGGCCTTGCCAAAGGGAGGCAAGTCTGGATTCACGGTTGTACCCTCTATTTCTGAAAAATAAGACTGAGTCTCCTACCAAGTAAGTGGGTAAGGTGGGGCGTTTGGATGCAGCTCATTCTGAGTCCTGCAACTTATGGTTTAAGTTTACGGTGTAGGCCTCTGATTGCAAGCAAATAAGAGTCTGAACCAGCTTGTTGAGGTACGCCTGTGGAGACACAGCCAGGCTGGGCTTTACCAAGGA
This sequence comes from Entomophthora muscae, assembly GCA_014839935.2. Lineage (NCBI taxonomy): Eukaryota > Fungi > Entomophthoromycota > Entomophthoromycetes > Entomophthorales > Entomophthoraceae > Entomophthora > Entomophthora muscae. The sequence goes on along the minus strand of QTSX02003097.1, from coordinate 53,920 downwards.
ATATAGTAAAGGGGGAAGCCCTGGTTGCCGGCCGTAGAGCAGTTGGAAGGGCGGCTTGCCAGGGGTACAATGATACCCAATGTTATATGAAAAGGTGGCTGCAGGCAGGAAGGTATCCCATTCATTCTCATGTTAATGACTGAGCTTCCAGAGTATCTGGACCAGGCTCACATTAGTGCGCTCAACCATGCCATTTGTCTGTGGGTGATAAGGAGTGGATAGTGTCCCAAGAATTCCCATCAGTTGGTTGAGGCGGGGGATGATATAACTGGTGAGGTTGGTACCATTGTCTGTCAGCAGAATCTGGGGGCAACCATGTTTGTATATGATATTCTCCAGGATGAACGTGGCTGTCACCAGTGCAGATTGGTTGGGAATTGCCTTGGCCTCTACCCATTTGTTCAGATGGTCAACAGCCACAATGATGAACTTGTTACAACTGTTGGTAGCTGGCAGGGGCCCACATTATCAATGGCTACAGTGTGGAAGGCAAACCCAGGGCGTACAAGTCTGTGTTGAAACTTGGTAACCTTAGGCCTCTCAATGTTGCAGTCATGACAGTTGGCTAGTGTATCTAGTACGTAAGTGTGCATTCCTTCCCAGAAGCAGTTCTGCTGTAGCAGAGCTAACGTCTTCTATATGCCACCATGGCCAGTAGTCTTGTGAGCGGCCATCACTGAGTCCATGTGTAGGAATGGGCATATTTAGGGTAGCCAAGAGTCTCCACAAAGCTTCATGAGTTGTCCCTTAGAGACCTTGGTATCAACAGTTAGCTTTTTTAGAGCTCTCTGTATTATTACTGCCTCCCATACCACAAAGAAGGATCCTCCATAAGCTTGTCATAGAGAATGTCAGTCATGGGGGATACTAAGGCAACAGTGGGAAGGCAGGAGAGACCGTCAGCATTCTGGTGGGCTGCCCTGGCTTGATGAATGATTTTGTAGTCATAAGCCTGAAGTTTAATGGCCTAACACGCCAGATGCTCTTTGGGGTCCTTGAGGGTCTTCAGCCATTGCAAGGAGGCATTGTCTGTTACAACCCTGAAATGTACCCCATGGAGATAGACTCTGAATTTTTGGTAGGATTATATCACTTCCAGACACTCTCGCTTGGTGATAGTGTAGTTCCTCTTGTGAACGTTAAGCGTACAGAAGCAGTATCCAACAGGGTGTTCAAGTCCTTTGGAGTCCAGTTGGGCGAGAACACCCCCTATTGCAGTCAGACTAGCATCTGTATGAACCACAAATGGCTTGTCAAAGTCAGAGGTATGCCAGTACTGGGGCTGCAGTCAGTGTTCCCTTGAGAGCATTGAAGGCAGATTGGCACACTGGGCTCCAGAAGATTTCCTTATCAGCTCAGAGAAGCTGAAAAAAGGGGTTGCCCAGGGATGCAAAGTTGAAGATGAAGCGGTAGTAGTACCCAATCACCCCCAGGAAGACCTACACGTCCTGCTTATTGGCCAGGATCTGTGTTTTCTCAATGGCTTCCACCTTCAGAGGCACAGGGTGGAGTCCATCTTGGCTAATGATGAACCCCAAGAACTCAAGGTGCTCCTTGAAGAAGTAGCACTTGCATGGCTTGAGCTTGAGATTGGCTGCAAGTAACCTCTGGAAGACTTCCTCCAAGTGTTTTAGGTGATCATTAAAGGTTTGGGAGAACACATTAATGTCATCCAGGTAGACCAGGAACTGGTGAGAGTGAGGTTGCCCATCACTGCATCCATGGCCCGCTGGAAGGTAGCCAGGGCATTGGACAGACCTTGAGGCATCCTTGTGGGTTGGAATAGCCCTTGGTCAGTGATGATTGCACATTTTTCTTGATCAGCAGGGGGTTGGTCAATCTGCCAGTACCCACTGATAAGGTCCATGGCGCTGAAGAACTTGGCGCCACCCAGTTGGTCCAAGGTATTGTCAATGCAAGGGAGGGGGTATGAATCCTTCTTGGTAACAGCATTCAGTTGGCGGTATTCAATCACCACACTGTTGCTGCCATCCTTCTTTTGACAATCAGGAGAGAGGAAGTCCAAGGGCTTTTACTGGGGACCAGTAGGCCAGATCCCAATAGCTTCTGAAGTTCCTCATTAGCCACAGCATGATTGGCTTGACTGTGCTGTATAGGTCTGGAGCAGATAGGTGGACTACCTTGGGTGTCAATATGATGAGCAACATCTGTAGCCTTGCCCAGGGCTAACCATCCTTGGCAAACACATCTTTATACTGGACAAAGAGATCCATAGCTTGATCCTTCTGCTCTTTAGAGAGGCCAGATAGAGAGCTGCGGCTTATGACCAATAGCACCAGTGGTTGCTCACAGGGTAGACCCAACTGAGAGAAGCCCACAAAGGGGGCAGTCTCCTGCAGATTGTCATGCGTTCCAGTTGTATATAAGCCAGAAGTTAGTGTTTAGAGACAACCATAGCTTCACAGCTCATGTTGGTCAAGAGTATAATTACCTTCTTCTCACTTGGCATGAGGATTCCTGGTGCAACCCATGGTTCTAGTCTGGAGGCATTAGGGATGCCAAAGATTTCTCCATGAGTGCCAGCTGGTAGAGTCAGCAAGAGGCCTGTATTGTGGATCACCTGAGAGCCAGGTGGGGTAGTCACATTACATGAGGCATAGACTGGGATACCCTTGGCTTCCCCAATTGAGAGAGGTAGAACTTCGACCTTCTTACTACACAGTGTATAAGCAACTGTGTGCTCTCCATCAGTGTACTTCAGATTGATGTAGTGCAGACGTTTGAATACTTCTTCCGGGGGTTCCAGGTGTTTGTTATAGATGCAAGAGAAGACTTTAATGTCATCCAGATAGACCAGGGCACATGAGGGCTTGAGGTCCCCCATCACAGCCTCCATAGCTTGTTGGAAAGTGGCTGGGGCATTAGAGAGACCCTGAGGCATCCTGGTAGGCTGGAAAAGCCTTTGGTTGGCAAGGATGACACAATTCTCTGGGTCATCTGGAAGGAGATCAATCTGCCAGTAGCCAGGTATCAGGTCCATAGCCAAGAAGAACTTGGATGTGGGGACCCAGTAGTTGACATCTTCCTACATTCTCATAGTGCAAGAATCCAATATTTCTGATTGAGAGGCAAAGTCAACCAGCAGAGGGGCATCAGAAGGCTTTGTTGTAAAGGAACAAAAAGTGCCAGGGTCAAGCAGGCTTGTCAGTTGGGAGAGGAATGGGGGGAGGAGGGAGGTGAAACCACAAATGCAGTCAAGGATTTCTCCTTGTCCTGGATGCTTAGTAGTTTTTTGAGTGATCCTCATTGTACTCCTTAATGCCAGAATCATCAGTGAATTCTTACTTGCTCTGACTAGCATGAGGTTTAGTTACTTCAGAACCATCAGGAGTGATGGAGGGATTGCTATCAGGCTCCCAGGGAGACTCCAGGGTACCTTCTGAAGGTGCAATGAAGGAGACATCCTCTTCATTACTTCTGTGATAGTCATGGGAGTCAGGAAGGGGCTATATAGTAAGGATCTTCTGAGAGGGGGAACTATCAGCTTTAGCATTACCATACAATCCTATCAGAGTACCAGGGGTACTAATTGCTGAGGCATCTTCAAGGTGCTTGCTTAGTTGGTCCTGAAGGGAGTCAAGGAGAGCACGTTGAGCATCCAACTTATCTAGCCACTCTTTTTTTCCTGAAAGGCCAGAAGTAATTCCTCTTCATGAAATCACATCTGTCTCTCTTGAGCCTTTATAGTATCCTGAAGAGCAGAGAATCCCATGATGCAGCTGTTATGGATGTCTTCTGGCTTAGGAGTTTTCTGTTGATGATCATAGAACTCCAGGGCAACATGTTGATTCATCTGGGTGGGTACCAAGGAAGAAAGTACATGTTCTATATCTTCATATCCATAGAGCCATTCCAGAGTGGGAGTGAACAGCTTCTAATATTTTCAGCAAGGTTTGGGGGGCCAGAACAGGGGCCAGAACAGCTAACAGTTTGGAGGGTACCAGAATTAAGGGAGATTCCATCAGGAGAACAACCAGAAGAAGAAAGAGGATAATATTGACAGCATACTTCCTTCACCAAGGCAGGCTCCAAGGAGCAGGAGACGTAGTTCATGCCATTTTCTTCAGCCATGGGGTCAGGCTGGATTGGTATCAAGGAGGTAAGGGCTTTTTCAATGGAGTTCATCCAGGAGATCATACTTGACTGGGAGCTGGCAATTTCCAAAAGTTGTTGGCAGTTAGGAAACCACTGGCTTAGTCCTGGTTGACCATAGGAAGAGCCATGAAGTCTACCAGATAGAGAGCCAGAAGCAGTGAAGGTTAATCCTGGAGTGGATTGGGCAGAAGGAGCCGCAGGTATAGGCAAGGACATCTCTCCCTCCACAAAAATAAGGCCGCAGGGGTAGGAAGAGAGGAAGCTGTGGTTTGTAGAAGCCATGAGCGCCAATGTTGTAAATTATGCAGCCTGGGTGCTGATTTCTACAAATAGTTATTTTACTACTTCTTTATCTTAATACTATACCTGTTGTGGTATAGTGACAGCCTGTATAAGGACATAAGAATATAAGAAGAAGATAAGACAAAACTGGTGTCTATTTAGATAGTATCACACTTATATAGTGTGAGGCAGGGGAATTGCCATAAGGGGAAGGGAGGCAAAGACAGAAGGACTTCCCTAATTGAGGAGTGTGGATTGGCACAGCTAAAAGTCCACTGTAAGAGAACAACCGCTTCCACACAGCTTTCCTTAAGGAGGTAGATATAAATAACTTTGTTGTTCTATTTATAATTGCAGAAGTAAAGCCCATGCCTTGTGCACATTTGAAAGGCAAATTGAACACCTGTTTTAGATGCTTTTAAATGTCTTTATCCCTAGTAAAATAAGAATGCAATAGTGCAATTGCGCAACCATTCTATTGCTCAATTCCTAGATAGACAACTTAATGTCTAATCCATTCAATCTGTGACAGATTCTCTTTTGAATAATCTCCTTTCTACCTCTCTGTTATACCTCTCATTCCTCCTCAAAAGAAAGTTTTGTTGGCCCCTTGGCTGTGCCAGGGGCCAAAAAACTTTTAAAAAATTTCTGTGTTGTCAAGAGGGTGGATTATATAAAATCTGATACCAAGTAGAAAAAACTTTATTTTTTCTTCTCTTCTCCTCTCCTTTTCTTACCCTCAATTATCTCCTAATATATCTTTTACTATATGTATCAGAGTAAAATAGATGTATAAAATGTTTTTTTGGTATACAAATTGGCTCTACTGTAAATTCAGAACCTGAACGTAATAATGTAGGATTATCAAATCCTTGGTCTAAAAACTTTGAATCACTTTTGCAGGATGGCTTTTTTTTTAATTAAATTTAATTTTTTGAGTATTTATGTGAATATTTGAAAATGCAGGAACTCATAGACACTTTTCAAAGTTCAAGTCAAATTGCATATTTCCAATGGACAAAATGAATTAACTGAAATCAGTTTTGAAGCGTTCAAATTCATCAACTATTTTATATTAAGTTTACTATGTTTTTTGAAATTGCGGTATTGTCAAATACATGAACCAAATTTCAAATCATTTTTGAAGGCCACAATTAAACTCAAATAATATTTGTGGGAACTGGAATCCCAATTATAATGTACAGTAAGCACACTAGGAAACACCAACCCAAATTAAGAAGCTCCACTCTGGATAAAATCAAATGAAAAATTCAATCTCATTAACCATGTTTAGATAAAAAAAGTGATTAAACTTTAAAATCATCCAAAACTGGAAAGGATACAATATTATACACTTCAATTTACGGATATAGAAATTCTGTTACTATTCAAGGCTAACTCAATAGAAAACAACTACTCACAACTAAACCAATAACTCCAAATAAATACATATTTAATCTAAAATATATTTTTTATTTTATTTTTATGGACCGTCAATTGCATTCTCAACCTGCTCCTGCACCAGCCCACGGGGCAGCCTGTCCACAAGGGCGTCTCAGAGGGTCCAAGAACAGACCCAGAACCCAACTCAAGGGAAGTCATGTTGATATATAGGCCTCCCAAGGTGTCAGCACCAGCCAACCACCTCCTGCATCCCAATCCAGAACTACCAGCTTGAATCCCAGGCAGAAGCCACTTTCAAGGCCTGCTACCAAAGTCTCCTACACCAGGGTCACTGGTAACACTGAGGTTACTTACACCTCCACTGTATACCCAGTTGTCACCTGGCCCTGCAACTTGACCCAAGAGTTGCTACTTCTTGCTCCTGCGTCTTTGACACCTCCTATCAGACATTGGCCACAACTGAGGAACCATCCGCGCCTATTGTGTACTCAACCATTGACAGCACCACTGCAAGCAAGCGTGATCCCACATTCTACACAAAGGTCCCCATCCCCTGTGTCAAGCCTGGTAGCCAGGATGGCGTGGTACCTGCCAAGGGCTAGCGTTGGTTGACGGATAGTGAGCCTGAAGTTATCCTCAACTGCTTGAACAGGGGAATGGTGGTTTGGGATATTGCGTCCCAATTTGGTGTCACAGCCAGATACATTTCCAACATCAACACCAGGTATGGCAACACTGGGCAAATAGCCAAATCCACCAAGGCTAAGTTGCAGCCCAAACTCCTTCAGCCCGGTTATATTGATGCAATCAAGCAGTGGGTAGCCAAGGATTGCCACCTGGACACACTTGCTGTCCAATTGATGCTTGCCACAGAGTTTGGGGTTTCTGTTTCTAAAACCCTTGTTTACAAAGCAATGGTTGATTTGGGTTTTTGTGGAAGGTTCTTGAGGTTTCTCCATACAATAGGAACAGTGAAAAGACCATCAAGGATCAACACATTTATGCCAAGAAATATCTGGCACTAAAGGAGACTGGGAATGTCCAGTTCTTCTATATCAACAAATTGTTGTTTTCCTCCTCACTCAGGTCTAGGCATGGGTGGGTTGGGAAGGGGTCCAAGGAAGGCATAGCCCATTGCGCAGCTGTCCATTCCCAGACCTATTCCATGGTTGTGCTTTTTGGTCCTTGTGGGTTGGATCAATACCAAATGATTAAGGGCTCCCATAACAGCAGAACCTTTCTCAATTTTCTCCGAGCCGTCAAGGAGTACCTTTGGATAAATTACAGCGGTACAACCAATGTTGTTGTGCTTGATAATGTCAGGCTCCACAATGTGGATCTGATTGTGTCCAAGTTCTCCCCCATTGACAAAAACAGCCACACCTCCAGCCACCAACTTACCAATTGTCTAATGAGACTTCTCTTCCTCCCGCCATATTCCCCATTCCTGAATCCAATCAAGGAGGTGTTTGGTTGGATCAAGAATAAGATGAAACAAGGCCTCCCTCAGGACACAGAGGATCTCTTCAAAATTCTTGAGATCAGCCAATTTACAATGCCACCCAATGTGGTGGCAGCTTTCTATGAGCACTTGGAATCCTTCCTCCCAAAAGCCCTGGCCTCCGAGCCAATCAGATAAATGGGTGCTCTGGGTTCTATTTATTTTGTTTTTATTGGACTCAATAATTATTATTTATATATAATAATGTGACGTTTGAATGAATTATAGACATATAAGAATGTGTAGAAAAGGTAAGTAAAATTAATTATACTAGGTATGAGGACAAATATTTTTATTATAATGCACTGAATATTATTATTGGCTTTTGCACTAACAAATGAATAAATTAAAAAAAGATAGAAATAAATTAGTTTATTTAAATAATTGTGAATTGTTGATGGTACTTTGGCTTTTTTAAGCCACAATTCAAACCTTGCATGTCATCATCTGATCTTTTATATTTCAGTGCCACTATAGCCACACAACACAACCACCAATGATTTTCATGTATTGCTTACTAATTAGTACTTAGGACGCAGGTCAAGTATATTGAATATGTTTATCAAATCACAATACAAGGGAAAATTAATTCAAGTTCTAAACAATCATTTGTTTAGAACAATAGTGGAGCGGGCCGCATGATGCAGATTAATTCAATTCTTGATGTTTATCTATGTGATAAATAAACCTGTACTTGATGAGCTAATAAATGAAAACATTTTTAACTTATTTTTAATATTTGACGTGGTTGCAACTTTAACTAATGTCTTGTAATATATTTAGATATATTTCTTATTATAATTTACATACTAAAAGTTAAAATAAAAATCAAAATATTAAAAGTAAAACTATAATTATAAATCTTAAAAGTTAAATATTAAAGTTTAAATAATCAAAATATAACAATTTTATTAAATTGTGATTTATTCTAATATCAAAATATTTGATATTAAAAATTTTAATATTGTAATATGTATTATTAAAATTTTAATAGTAACTTTTAGATACTAAATTTTTTAATATATAAATATGTAATATTAAAAATTTTATAGTAAAATTTTAATAGTACATATTTCAGTATTGAAAAATTTAGTATTAAAATATAAAAAGTAAAAAAAATAATTTGCAAGGATAAAGTATTTATTGGGGGATGCTAATTGCAAAGGGAATGTGATTATTCCGGGGAATTATACCCTGAAATTGAATTTTCAGCTAATGCATCTAATTGGATCCACATACTCTTCTGTACGTGGTGGACAACCCTGGATGCAATTGCTAGAGGAGTGGCGCCCTGTACCCCGGTGGTTGTTGATTGTTTGATAAAAGGCAGGCAGGTGAGGGAATTGACTAGTAGGTTTTTTGGGGGGCACATAGTACCTGTATAGCGTTGCCAATGCAAAGGAGTCATACAGGACATGCTCAACTGTCCTATATCCCTGTGGTGTCTTCTGGCAGTTGAGGGCTACACGGCAAAGATCCATGTGAATAGGTACATCCTCCAACTTTTGATGTTGGTTTTTAATATGCAGTGTAGGAGGATTCCCAGGTATACCACAACGTGGATTCTCTGTGAGGTATACTTTTCTGAGAACATGTATAATTTTTTGAAAGTTTGAACTAACCTATTAATATAGGATGTTTGGTTGAACTTGAAGAGGGTTCCAGGGGGCGCCTGACTTGAATCAGCCCCCCAGGCCTTGGCAAACAATATTAATAAAGGTTTAAAATTATTCACAAGGACTGCATCCCTGATTTTATTTGATAGTGCCTTAAAAACTTCATTAAAAATTGCAGATTTCAAATATTCATTTCCTATTTGAAAGTCAGTTTTTGTTAAATTCTTTTCATATTTGTTGATGTTTGTTAAGGGGAATCTTTGAATGATTTTGTATATGTAATCATAAAAGTTTAGTTTGATATCCCCGCAAATTTTATTCATTTCTTTGATTTTGATATTTGATCCTAGTTTATATGCTTCCCTTATCCATGGCGTGCACCTCACGGGTGGTGAATATTCCCATTCTTGAGCTTGAATATTAAAAAAATTATTAATATTCTGTTGATTTATTTTATTTATTTGGTTTTTATTTATTTGTTTTACAGGGGCCACCAGTGACTGGTAACCCCTGTAAAACCAACTTGGTGTATAAGCTGCCACTTCTGCAACCTCATCCCCATTCCTGGTGATGACTAAAATAAATATAAGTAAAACATAAAAAGACTTACTAATTGTTTCTCCTGTGGCCCCCTCAGCCACAGGTGCCACTTTGGCAAACTTCATGAGCGTTGGATGCTTTTCATTAATTTTTCTAGGCTGAATTTTTCTTATATTTCTTGCAACTTGTGTTTCTTCTTGGTTTTCATTTGATAAAGCTTCTGTATTTCTTGAAGTGCTTCTGCTTCTTGATTGTGTTTCATTTTCATCTGTTTCCATTTGATTGTTTTTCTCTTCATTGGTGTTAATTTCCTTTTGAATTTCTGTTCCTTCAATTAGTTTGATCTTATTGTTTTCTTTGGCCCCCTTCCAGAACTCCCACAAATTGTAGGTTGCGTTGTTGAACTTCAGACTTGATAGAATTGCTCCCTGTAGATTAAGTAATGCTTCTTTGTTCTTTTCATCTATAATATTTACCAATTTATCCAGAGCATATTCTTTTGACTGGATTAGTGGCTGGCCATTGTTACCCAGCTTTCCTATCACTATTTTCCTGATATTTTTTTCTATTTCAATAACCTATTGCAGGTGTGCTTCTAATTTGTTGATCAAGTTATAGATTGTTGACATTTTGTTTGAATTCCATCAAAAAACTGGTTTTATAGCACTATCTTCAATGTATACATATTTTCATTGTCATTAATAAATTAAAGACAATAAACGTAAATAGTGGATTAGAATATTGCAACTAGACGTCAACTCTTGATATTTTGATATTATGTGCATAACTCAATGCATATTGTTTAATAAAATCCATTGTAAACTTGTCCTTTTCCATTATAATTTAATGAAATGGACTGTGTTTATATTAGGGCCATTAATGCTTAGTACAAATATTGAAAGTTAGTGCATTTTACAGCCTGTATATTTACCTATTGTTAATAGTTCTGTAAACTTTTTAGTTGAATTTTGCAAGGTAATAATAATATAATGTGTTAAAAAATTACTGTTTAATGTCATTAATTGGCTGATTTTCTTTGCTGTGGCAATTGTGCATTTTCTGATATTTAGGCACTAGTATCCAATTGGTTGGCTTCACATTCAATTGCACAGGCAATAGGAAAACAAGCCACCACCCCAAGACTGGATGTGGTTGGGGTGACAGCTTGTTTTCCTATTGCCTGTGCAATTGAATGTGAAGCCAACCAATTGGATACTAGTGCCTAAATATCAATAAATGCACAATTGCCACAGCAAAGAAAATCAGCCAATTAATGACATTAAACAGTATTTTGTTAACACATTATATTATTATTACCTTGCAAAATTCAACTAAAAAGTTTACAGAATTATTACCAATAGGTAAATATACAGGCTGTAAAATGCACTAACTTTCAATATTTGTACTAAGCATTAATGGCCCTAATATAAACACAGTCCCTTTCATTAAATTATAATGGAAAAGGCCAAGTTTACAATGGATTTTATTAAACAATATGCATTGAGTTATGCACATAATATCAAAATATCAAGAGTTGACGTCTAGTTGCAATATTCTAATCCACTATTTACGTTTATTGTCTTTAATTTATTGATGATGATGAAAAATATGTCTGCTCATAATTTAAGCTTTTTGTAAAATGTACAACATTTTATTAATTATGGGAAATTCTAATAATGTAAAAAATATATTATTAATTATGAATTGAAAGAGAGATATCAATTTTAATAAGTTGTCACAAAGAAAAGATTTATTTACTAATCAAAGGACAGGAAGGGTAGGGAATGGGCAGAATGAACATTGATCTATCTAATGAAATGATCATGTTATAAATTTATAAGTAGTAATTGATGTGACTTCAATATCATAAATGTTTTTACTAACAGTGATCTCATAGATTAATCCTGGTTTACTGTTTAAAATATTATAGATTTTAACACAAACAATAATGTTGATGTTACAACTAAGATTATCCCCTCATCCACCAATGTATCTCACAATACACAGGGGGCACTCAAAGAGCTGCCCCATGGTGTGACTAATATTATGGACCAATCTGAGTGCAATGTAAAATTGTGGGCACTATCTCCTAATTAGAAGTGTTGCCAATTCAACATGCTGATTGCTCTCCCAAGTTATTCCCAACCAGGGCTTTACATGGAATATGCTACTATACCACCTCCTGGAAACAGTGGCTCCCAAATATTTATATCAAATGTACTATTATTAAAATAAACACATCTTATTCCTATTATTTTCTTTTCTATTTGGATTTTTGCTTCCTCAATTTAAATACTGAACTATTATTGCTTTATTTGCAAAATTGATCATCTTGAATGTCTAAAATTTACCTGTGATGAATTACAGGGGTGGAATTAAGCAATTAGAGTGGCACAAATAGGCCTAAATTACTATACCACAACCTAATTAGAATGTTGTAGTGGGGTGTTAAAATTTTAATTTTTTATTCCTGAAAGATTCCAGTTAATATTTTTACATATACACAATGATAAGATATCATATTCCCATCACCCCAATATAAATTTTTTACAGTAAAGTAAAGAGCATCAGCTATTTTTAAACTTAATCTGTAGTATTTTTTTATTTTACTGTGGATATAAAAACAACACTCAAATGACTTAAATTTCTCTTATATATTTTTGGATTGTTAAAATAAAATCAATATCTAATTTTGATATTTTTCATAAGTCTTTTAACTTTTAACTTGTTGTTTTAACCTTTAATCAAAAACACACTTTAACCCAATCTTTTATGTTTAAATACCAAATAAAAAGCCTTTTATGTCTACGTTTTCTCTCTGATTTTTTGTGATTGCTTTGTTTTTTTTTAAATGCACTGCTTTATTTTAGAACCTTCTACTTGTTATGTATAGGACAAGAATACATCCAAGCAACAAAAGGGCATCAAGAATCCCTCAAAGCCCACCAAAGCGTCAAAGCATAAGGCTTTATCCTCCAAGAAAGCTGACTCTAAGAATCTTCTAATAAATCAGCACTTGCCAGATCCCACTCTCAAGCAGAGCCCAGCTCAATCCACTGGGGATGAGGAAACAGATGGGTCTTTTACAGACCATATCTTCTATAACTTGGCATCTGATGAAGAGCCCATCAATAAGTGGTGCTCTACCAAGAAATCCCCTCCCATGGATGAGTCTCCTGCACATGAAGAGCACCAGGACAAGTCCCTTTCTTCTCTCCCCCCTCAACAAACTCCCCTAGTGCCAGCGCATCTGAGGATGATTCAAATCTCTGCCCTGATTACTTCCTTGGCTTCTTCCATGCTCCTACTGGCTTCTAAAACCTCTTGTGGCCCACAACATTTGCAATTTTGACAGAAAGTTTAAGGTTCTTTATTCCCTATCCAAGTTTTTCCCCATCTTGTGTATCAAATGTGGGAAGCCATGGTAGAAAATGGGTATATTTTCTCCTGCAATAATACCAGCTGTGGTTTTAAATGCTGGCACTATACCTACAAGGGCTGCTCCTGCTCAGTGCGGCTTAATACTGAGTATTAGGATAAGGTTCAAACCATCAAGGGCAAACATACCTGCATAATACCAAAACTGTAAGCTCTCACCTGCTTAAGTGGTATCTGGTGCAGGTTATGCCCACCTCCAAAGATCTTTCTCCAAACCAGCTGACTGTGATTGCCTGCAAGTACTTCTCCCTCATCAATATGAAGAGGGTGCCAACCCACAATCAGTTGGTTAATTTTGTGAACAATAGGCAACAAGCCTCCAATCCCCTGTCCAAGAGCGCCACTATAATCAAATATCTGGTCCTTTCTGATGCTCTCAAGAAGACAGAGGACAGAGAGATATTTATGCTCCATGATAATGGTCAGGAAGCGGAGGATAGAGGTGGGGTTCCTGTTCATCAGTCCCCAAAGTGTATCCTGGGTCATAGCCAGGGACCAGCTGGAAGGAGTTGTCATTTCCTAGTAGTGGTAGGTGGCTAGCTTAAAGTTTTTATGCTTGGCCTGCATTACTGAAAACTCTCCCAATACTTTCCCTATAACTAGGCGGACATCCCTGCCATACACTTGTACTTCAGCTGCTTCTAGTCTCTCTGTGGGCCAGTATCAATCCTTTAGCAACCTAGTAAACTCATTTCCAATAAACTCCCTTTCCCTATCTGTCATCTCAAGGTGTCTATTTAACCTTTTCCACTCCTCCTGGGAAGTTTTATTAGTGGCAAACCTTCAACAGCTTTGGCAATAGGTTTTCTACTCCCCTTGGCTAGAGTAGAAGATATTGGGCAACTCACTCATAGGGTCTATCTGTACTACTTATAAATTTGGGCAGGGGTTAAAATGAGCTTTTATTTGCTTTCAGAAGAAAGATCCCCTTAAAAACCTTCTGGTATATGGCCCAGGGGTCTGGAAAACAATTGATATGTGCCAATACTTGGAGTCCTCCAACAATCTCTTGAACTCCTTGTACTTGGTCTTAGACTTCTTCACCTTAGTCTTTACTCCTTCTCCTTGTGTGGGCTCTTGCTCTGTATCCTAGACTCCAGCCTCTTTATTATGGTCTCCATCTGTAAATCCACTACCTCCTTTGGCTTTGGACCAAACCGTTTTTCCCCGCCACATCAAAAAAGGCCCAAAAATCATGGCTAAGCCTCTCAATTCCCTAAGAGATTTAGCTTATACTGTTGATGAGAGATTTTTCCTGGCTTACCCTGCAGATCCCCTGGCTTTGGTTGTCCTGTCTTGGGAGAAAAGGCTGATCTTTTTGGATTATTTGTTATTAGGGTGTTGCCCTCTTTTAAAAACAATCAGGAATGCCCAATCAAAAGACAACACATCAATGGTCTCCAAGTCAAGTGAATCCCAAATACCTGGGATGGCCTCTAGCCAATCAGGTGAAGCTGCAGAAATCACCCTGAAACCCTCCAGCACCCCTGGCTCTGGCCAGCAAACTTTTTCTCCCAGCCAACCAAATGCAAGTCAAAATAGTCAGGTGATCATCCCTTAGCAACCAATTCCCTTTTAACAATGCCAGGGGACTTTGGGTCCCCTGCTTGTCAATTCTCTAATTTAATAAAGTTTGGGTTTGTTGCACTTGCTTTAAAATTTTATAGTTTGATTGGATCTCTGTTTGGGTTCCTATTGCCTAGAGATTTTAAAGTGTTAGTTGTCTTCTTAAACCTTACCTTTTACCAACCTGTTTTAAACCTGGTCCTTCTTCTGGGACTCCTGAAACAAACTCTAGTGTATAGCTGTCTTTGTTTTTGTTTTTGCTTTTGAATCTCACGCTTGAGCTTAAAAGTTTTAGTTAAATTCATTATAAATACCTACTTTATCTTGATTTTTACTTTAAATTCTTTGTTTCAAACCTGCTTTTGCTTTTGCTTTGTTAAAAAAGACACCTGAGATCACCGCCAAGCTGTACAAGGCCTTCCAGTTATTTCCTACCTGGTTTCTTGTTTGTGGGTTCCCCTGCTTGGCAAAATTGTATTGTTTTTTCCTATAACAAAATCTCCTACCTTGCCCAAATTTTGCGGAGAATTCAATGATGATACTCCCAGTGCTGAAGTTTGTGGTATTTTTCTTGGCTCCATTCCTGTTGCTTTTGTGGACAACTTCACCTGATTTGTGGTCAAAAATCTCCTCTTCTGTGCGGCTTGTGGGTGAGAATTCTTACACCCTCTTGAATCTCCCTGGTGGCCTCCTGTTCTCTGGAGAGGCCGTGGTCAAGAGCCTGACTTGCAATGACCTGGAATTGGAGGTCGTGGATTATTCCCTGTGTGTTCTTGTGGGCAAGGGGACATTGGCACCTCCCCCCTTGGTCTGGAGAAGAGTGGCTCAGTACCTCCTCAAGTGCCTGTGAAGTCCCCTCCTGCTTCCACCCGTACTCCCTGGTTGCTTACGGGTCTAGTGCTGTTGGGATTGAATATGTATTTTCCTCAGCTATCCCCTGGGTCCTCCCTGTGGTCCCCCCCTTTGAGTGACTGTCCCAGCTCTCCACTGGGCAGCATCCTGGTGGTTTTTTTTGCCCATATGGGAGCCAAACTTAGTAAGTTTATCCCCCCTCTCTCACACCATCTCTCTGTATAGCCATAGTGGCCTTGATATTCCACTTGATCCAGTCCCTTAAAAGTCTCCTATTTATCTCCCTTTTATATCTCCTTGTGTCAGTCCTTGTTTCTTTCATATCTCTGGTTTTTTCAGGCTTAAACTATCCAGTTTCCTCTGCTCTAAAATATTAAATCTTTTTACTTACTACAGCCAGTTAAAAACCAGCTTTTTATGCTTCATTCCCTCATTTGTTTGGCTTAAACCCTTCAGTTAAAGCCCTTAAAACATTGATCAAACATGATTTGGCCTGCAGCCAATCAAGTGCCCAGATTGAACTGTTTTGAAAACTTTTTTACCTGAATGACTCACTCTTGATCCTGGTTTGAACCTGGCAATATCTTGCTCAGGATAAACACCTTCTCTGTGTTTCAAACAATTTTGCTGTAATTCCTGTCACATTTCTCTGGGAAAACTTGAGCGCTTTCAACTATGTTTTACTTAGGAAATTATTGCACCATAATTTTTTCAGCATTTCTCCAATTTTCTCTGTGTTTTTTTTCAACATTTTGGCCATTTGAACTTGCCTGCTGCTTGCTTCTTGCCTCACTTTATCATTTTGGCAAAACTCCAGCCTTTGTCCTCAAAGTTTCTCCATCATGTTTCTGGCCACTTTGGCTCCTTCTTACTCAATTGATTCCTTATAAATTCCCAGTCTAGTTTATGTGAACTATCTTCTTTTCTCTACTTCTTTCTTATATGATATTTATCTAAATCTTTTTATCATATCTTTTTGGTAGTTTAATTACTTCTTTTTAACTACTTCCTTCTTATTCTCAATTCTAATTCCAGCAGTCTAAGTCCAGTATTCTTGCTCCTATATCTACTTCTGCTGGTCCTTCTCAACCAACTTCCAGTTCTCCAGCAAGTCCTTCTCCATAATCTTCCAGTCCTTCAGATATTCATTTCCTATAAGCCACCTAGTTTACATTTTTCCATGAACTTCTCTATTGATCACCAAGGTTCCATCCTTCTCTTCAATACTTGTTACTAACACCTCAGACTCAGGCAATAAGTATTCCTCAAGTGAGTTAGCATTTGACTGGGGCTACATAAGTGATTATCACTATAGGCCATCAACCACAGACAATTCTCATGCCTGTGCAGTTGTTTTTACTCACACAGGTGATTAGCCCTGAGCTTTCAGTTGCAAAGTAACCAACTTTACTTCCCAGAGACCTGTTTTTATCAGGTTCTGCAGCTGCTTCCCCAGTAAGCTACCCTGACAAAGTCTCTAGGAATATCTATGCCCCTCTGATGACTTCAGGACCTCCCCAAAGCCTCCAGGAAAACACAAACAAGGATCCCTTACCAGTCTGTTAGGTAAGGGCCCCACTTACAGGCCTCCTACAAGTGACCAAGGGATCTCTTTGAGCTATCTTATCTCATCACTTCCCTAGTAGCTCTTTGTTACCTACTATACTGTATCACCCTCTAGCCCTAGTAGTCACCAATTACCTACTAGCCTGGGCACTATCTTTTCCCAGTAGCCTCATGTTACCTACTGGGTTAGCATCTCATTCTCTTCTGGTAGCCTATGTTACCTACTAGGTTAGGATCCCATCCAACCCTGGTAGCCATCAGTTCCCTACCAGGCTGCGGCATCCTCCAGTACTAGTAGTCATTTGTACCTGCTAGACCAAAACCTTCTCTAACTCTAGTAGTCACCAGTTACCTACTATGCAGACCTTAGCTTTCCTAGTAGCTAATGTTTTCTACTAGGCCTCTACCTGTCCCAAAACCACTACACTTTTCCAACTTTAATAATAGAGTCTTCTTTGTGGCAAAATCAGCCCTTGTCTGCACAACAGCTTCCATGAAACTATCACAATAGGATTATAGCCTATGCTAAAAAGGCAAACCTGGAGAAGCTCAACACCAATACCACCTGGCTGTATGATAGCACATTTTCTAAATGCCCTATTATCTTTAAGCAGGGTTGGGTCCTGCATGGGAAGTTTGACGCCCAAGTTATCCCCCTTGTCTTATTCCTCCTGAACGGTACCAAGACTGAAGTCTACTATAGAGCCTTTATGATTGTTCAGGATTCTTTAAGCTCACTTCTTATTAACAAGCTCCCTGTGATAGTTGACATGTTTGGTGGTTTGCAGGTGGGGCTAATATTGGCCAAGTAAAAGTTTGGTTGATTGTTGAAGGTAGAGGCCTAGTATGTAATGATGGCTACTAGGGAAAATAAGGCCTAGCTAGTAGGTGTAAATACTACTAGAGGAATATGTTGTCTTCATCTAGCAGAAGATATTGGCTGATTTGGGCTAGAGGTCTTTACCCATCAGGGAACTGTGGCTGCTTGGGGTGAAGAATGAGATAGCTCAGCAGGGAACTTTGTCTGTTTGGGGTGGGGAGTGATCCAGCCTGATGGGTAGTGTTTTCTGCTCAGGCTGGAGGATGTTTAGACCCTGGCAGGTAACACAGGCTGCCAGGGTAGAAGTTTGTGCTAGCATGGTAGGGGACGCCTACTAGGGCTATAAGTTTTGGACCCCTGGCGGGTAGCGCGGGCTGCCAGGGAGGGGAAGAGCTTTGAGGGCTCTATGTACCCTGATATACTTACAGGAGGTCTGTGAACAAGCATCCTACCTAAAGGACTGGTAGGGTGTTCTTGTTCATGCCCCTATGGGCGCTTTGGGGGGAACCCAAAGTGAGCATTGGAGGGCATAGATTTTCTTGGAGGTGTCATCAAGGCAGTTTGCTTGGGGAAGCAGCTGCATAACTTGGTGTGATCAGGCCTCTGGGAAGTAAAACTGATTACTTTGCGGCTGAAAGCCCAGATTTAATCACCTGGGTGAGTAAAAACAATGCATATACATTTATCTATGGTTGAATGGCCTAAGTGGAGTGCCACTTGCAAGGGCCCAGTCAAATGCCAGTTCAATGTAGACTCATGCCTGGGTCTACAGGTTCTGGTAACAGAGACTGAGATAAAGAATCAAGATGGTTCACAAAATCAGCAGAGAAGACTAGTAAGAATGACTGTTTGATCACAGTGAAGACTAGTTGAGGGACTGTTTGTTCATATTAAAGTTTGAAACCAAAATGGTTCATTGTGCAGTTGGAACCAAGGTGGCTCCTAGGGAGGATAAGCTGAAGGGCTTAAAGATCATGATGCAGGAATAGCTGGTCTTGATGCAGGAATGGCCAGAAGATTGATAAGTTATTGAAAGCCTGGAATGAGCTGTTTGTTATCTAAGATGAACTGATTGCTGGTTAAGCTGAAGAGCTAAAAGATGTGGTTGAATATCATGATGCATGATTAGCTGATCATGATACAGGAGCTGTCTGAAGGATCAGAAGATGATGATGAAGAACTGGTGGTCCGGAGAAATGAGCCAAGATTTTGCCAAATTGATTTGCTGAGGTGGTAAAATGTGGAATGTTTTGCCTTGGTTTAGTAGTAAACTCAAGAATGAATGTGGATAGAAGTGTGGGTAAGAGATTTATTTATTAAGTTCCTAGGATAGATGAAGGTATGTTGCTATGAGAGCTGGATACAAAGTTGTTTGGTGGGATGTTTTCCTTGGATTTTACAATACTTTTAAATATATGAGGAAAACGTTGAAGAGGTCCAAAAAGAACAGTTTAAATAGTACTCTACTATTTAAACTGATTCAGGTTGAATTCAGGAAATACTGGTGCTGGAATAATGGACTGGTTAACGCTTTGATGTGCAAAGAGTTGTCAATTTGAGCAGTTTGAGCAATTTAAATTGATTTCTTGGTTGGATCCTGGTGGAACTTCAGAAATGGTCTATTTCTGCGCTCTGCTTTTGTTGGTTGAATTCTGAAAGGTTTCCTGATGAAAATGATTGGTTAGAAGCCAAAAGCTTAAAGTATAAGCAATGAAATAGTGAATTAATACTTTAAGCTTTTGAGGAAGTAGGTAGTTTGCTTAAGTTATTATAGGAAAAAAGTGAGCAACAATGGTTTAAGCTTTTGAAGAAAGCTATTTTAAAGGCGGAACTGTTAGGAAAAGGACACTATAAGAAGGAAGCTAGCTGGAAAGCTACAGGGTCTTTCTGAGTCTTTCCAAGTCTTTGACGGGGTCTTTCCCAGGCCTTTTGAGTTTCTGCTGAGAGGTTTTGCAAGCCTTTTGATCACCAGCAGGAGCTTAGTTGGACTTATAAAAGTGGAATAACAAGGCCACTGGAGCTATAAAGAGAGCTGAAGCCCAAGATAACAGAGCATGAGCCCAAGAATAAGGATCTGGATCCTAAGCACCGCACAGGAGTCTAATTTGAAGGTGCAGAAGTCCAAGTCTAAAGAGCAGAAGTCCAAGACTAAGGTGCAGGAGTCCAATACCAAGTACAAGGAGTCCAAGATATTGTTGGAGGACTCCAAATATTGGCAAACCCATATTGTTTCCCTGATCCACTGGGCCATATACCAGAAGGTTTCTAAGGGAATCTTCCTTCTGAGAGTGAATAAAAGCCCATTTTGACCCCTATACGTATTTCTGAGATACATTTTCCCTTACTAGAGAATGACAACCCCTTCCAGACAGTCCCTGGCTATGACCCAGGACACACTTTGGGGGCTGGTGGACAGAAACCCCACAATTCCCTCTCCCACCCATTCCACGAAAGCAAACCCTTCCCCCACTGATAAGGATGGGTCTTCCCAGGCTGCTGAACAGCTAGCTCATGCAGCTCACTTGGGCCAAAGCTTAAAATTGTGAACTTTGAGCTTGCTCAGCTCAGATCCTTTGAGGCCACCTTTAATGGAGAGGTTCAGGGCTACTTCTCTCATTTCAGACAGGCCCTCATCAAGCATCTCAAGAGGACAAGGAGGAGCTCTTTAAGAAGTACCTCAATAATGGTAATAGAAAGTACCAATTTTTCATAGCTCAATTTGCTGCTTTGGCTTTTGTGAAGCAAGAAAACACTGGGCTTTGCTTTGAGGCCATTAAGAAAGACGCTTACATGAAGAAGCACTCTGCCAACTTCAAGGGCTACCTTGAATACTTTGAGCGTCAATGGGTTGGCAAGAAGGTGACTTCCAGGAGAAAAAAGAGGGGTTTATTTCCCCTTAGAACTGTTAGAGTGCCTGACTTAATGGAAAAATGAAGACCACCTTGAGCCTTGAGGTTTGGCACAAGCAATTTAAGGCTAAGTTTGGTGACAATCTCAAGCTTAACAAGCTCTTCCAGAAGCTTTATAAGGAGCAAGGAAGAACTATCTTTAATCTCTGTTACCTGACTAACAGAGTGGCTTCCCAATAAAAAGGAAAATTAAGACAGAGCTATTAGGAGAATGTCCAGAAGTTGATGAAGAAGAGATACCATGTGGCATAGATTAATAAGTAGCTTGAGGATGTGACCACTTCTTTGGCAGTGGCTTTAATCAGTCTGATAAACTCTGCTTGTTTTTATTTTTTAGATAATACTGATCTTTTTTATAGTCAATGAGTTTCAGGTATAGTCTCAAGGTGTAAATATATGATATACCTTATGCTTCTGTGGATCCATCTGTAGAGCATGAGATTTTTTAGCTGTTAATGTATGCAGTATAACAGATATAACAATCTCATTTTAAATTCTCTGTAATGTTTATATCATTTTTATTTATTTTTGATGCTCAGAGCTTTAACTTTCAAGGTATTAAAAAGTATTTTTGTAGTAAATAGTGTTATTTAGGAAGTAAAACAATAAAGATGTTTTGTTTCTCATTATTCTTATTGATTAGGATATGTCTTATTGAATTTTTCAGCTCTTTGGGGTCAATTTATGGCACCATATATCTATTGCTTATTTCTATATTAAAAATCTTCAGGCTAAGTATAAAATAGATTAAAAAGTGTCAACATGGCCACTGTTGAGATGGGGGATGTTGCAGATTGAATGGATTAGACATTAAGTTGTCTATCTAGGAATTGAACAACAGAACGGTTGCACAATCACTTTATTGCGTCCTGATTTTACTAAGGATAAAGACGTTTAAAACGCCTCTAAAACTAGTGTTCAATTTGCCTTTCAAATGTGCACAAGGCATGGGCTTTACTTCTGCAATTATAAATAGAACAACAAAGTTATTTATATCTACCTCCTTAAGGAAAGCCATGTGAAACCGGTTGTTCTCTTGTGCAGGACTTTTTGATGTGCCAATCTACTCTCCTCCATTAGGGAAGTCCTTCTGCCTGTGCCTCCCTTCCCCTGGTGGTAATTCCCCCGCCTCACACTATATAAGTGCAATACTATCATAATAAACACTAGTTTTGTCTTATTATCTTCTTATATTCTTCTGTCCTTACCCAGGCTGTCACTATACCACAATAGGTATAGTATTAAGATAAAGAAGTAGTAGACTAAATATTTGTAGAAATCAGCACCCAGGCTGCATATTTTATGACATTGGTGCTCATGGCTTCTTCAAACCACAGCTTCCTCTCTTCCTACCCCTGAGGCCTTATTTTTGTGGAAGGAGAGATGTCCTTGCCTATACCTGCGGCTCCTTCTGCCCAACCCACTCCAGGATCAACCTTCACTGCTTCTGGCTCTCTATCTGGTAGACTCCATGGCTCTTCCTATGGTCAACCAGGACTAAGCCAGTGATTGCCTAACTGCCAACAACTTTTGGAAATTGCCAGCTCCCAGTCAAGTATGATCTCCTGGATGAACTCCATTGAAAAAGCCCTTACCTCCTTGATACAATCAGCCTGACCCCATGGCTGAAGCAACTGGCATGAACTACGTCTCATGCTCCTTGGAGCCTGCCTTGGTGAAGGAAGTATGCTGTCAATATTCTCCTCCTTCTTCTGTCTGTTCTCCTGATGGAATCTCCCTTATTTCTGGCACCCCCCAAAATGTTAACTGCTCTGGCTCCTGCTCTGGCCCCCCAAACCTTGCTCAAAATATATCAGAAGCTGTTCATTCTTACTCTGGAATGGCTCTATGGATGAGCAAGATAGAACATGTACTTTCTTCTTTGGTACCCACCCAGATGAATTAGCATGATGCCCTGGAGTTCTATGATCATCAACAGAAAACTCCTAAGCCAGAATACATATATAATAGCTGCACCATGGAATTCTCTACTCTTCAGGATACTATAAAGGCTCAAGAGAGACAGATGGGATTTCTGGAAGAGGAATTAGTTCTGACCTTTCTGGAAAAGAAAGAGTGGCTAGATTAGTTGGATGCTCAACGTGCTCTCCTTGACTCCCTTCAGGACCAACTAAGCAAGCACCTTGAAGATGCCTCAGCAATTAGTACCCCTGATACTCTAATGGGATTGCATGGGAATACTAAAGCTGATAGTTCCCCCTCTCATAAGATCCTTACTACATTGCCCCTTCCTGACTCCCACCACTGTCACAGAAGCAATAAAGAGGATGTCTCCTTCATTGCACCTTCAGCAGGTACCCTGGAGTCTCCCTGGGAACCTGATAGCAATCCTCCATCACTCCTGATGGTTATGAAGCAACTAAACCTCATGCTATTCAGAGCAAGTAAGAATTCACTGATGATTCTGGCATTAAGGAGTACAATGAGGATCACTCAAAAAACTACTAAGCAGCCAGGACAAGGAGAAATCCTTGGCTGCATTTGTGGTTTCACCTCCCTTCTTCCCCCCTGACAAGCCTGTGCCTGACCCTGGCACTTGTTGTTCCTTTACAACAGAGCCATCTGATTCCCCTCCACTGGTATACTTTGCCTCTCAATCAGAAACAATGGATTCTTGTACTGTGAGAATGTAAGATGATCTTGCCTACTGGGTCTCCACATCCAAGTTCTTCTTGGCCATGGACCTGATACCTGGCTACTGGCATATTAATCTCCCTCCAGATGACCCAGAGAATTGTGCCATCCTTTCCAACCAAAGGCTGCTCTAACCTACCAGGATGCCTCAGGGTCTCTCTAATGCCCTAGCCACCTTCCAACAAGCTATGGCGCTGTGATGGGGGACCTCAAGCCCTCATGTGCCCTGGTCTAGCTGGATGACATTAAAGTCTTCTCTTGCATCTATAACAAATACCTGGAACCCCTGGAAGAAGTGTTCAAACGTCTGCACTACATCAATCTGAAGTACACCAATGGAGAGCTTTCAGTTGCTTATACGCTGCGTAGTAAGAAGGTCAAGGTGCTACCTCTCTTGGTTGGGGAAGCCAAGGGAATCCCAGTATATGCCTCCTGTAATGTGACTATACCACCTGGCTCTCAGGTGATCCACAATACAGGCCTCTTGCTGGCTCAACCAGCTGGCACTCATGGAGAAATCTTTGGCATCCCTAATGCCTCCAGACTAGAACCATGGGTTGCACCAGGCATCCTCATGCCAAGTGAGAAGGAGGTACTCATACTCTTGGCCAACATGAGTCGTTAAGCTATGGTTGTCTCCAAACACCAACTTCTGGCTTATATACAACTGGAAGAGCATGACAACCTGCAGGAAACTGCCCCCTTTATGGAATTCTCTGAGTTTGGTCTACCCTGTGAGCAACCACTGGTGCTATCAGTCATAAGCCTCAACTCTTTATCTGGTCTCTCTAAAGAGCAGAAGAATCAAGCTATGGATCTCTTTGCCCAGTATAAAGATGTGTTTGCCAAGGATACTTATGACCTGGGCAAGGCTGCAGATGTTGCTCATCATATTGACACCCAAGGCAGTCTACATATCCACTCCAGACCTATACAGCACAGTCAAGCCAATCATGTTGTGGCCAATAAGGAGCTTCAGAAGCTATTGGGATCTGGCTTACTGGTCCCCAGTAAAAGCCCTTGGGCTTCCTCTCTCCTGATTGTCAAAAAGAAGGATGGCAGCAACTGTGTGGTGATTGACTACCGCCAACTGAATGCTGTTACCAAGAAGGATTCATACCCCCTCTCTTGCATTGATATTACCTTAGACTTCCGGGGACATGTCAAGTTCTTCAGTGCCATGGACTTTATCAGTGGGCACTGGCAGATTGATCTACCCCCTGTTGATCAAGAAAAATGTGCCATCGTAACTGACCAAGGGCTATTCCAACCCACAAGGATGCCTTAAGGTCTTTCCAATGCCCCAGCTACCTTCCAGCTGGCCATGGATGCAGTGATGAACAATCTCAAACTCAGCCAGCGTCTTGGTCTACCTGGATGACATTAATGTGTTTTTCCAAACCTTTAATAATCACCTACAACACTTGGAGGAAGTCTTCCAGAGTTTACTTGTAGCTAATCTCGAGCTCAAGCCACGCAAGTGCAACTTCTTTAGGGAGCACCTTGAGTTCTTGGGGTTCATTATTAGCCAAGATGGACTCTCCCCTGTACCCTTGAAGATGGAAGCCATTGAGAAAGCACAGATCCCGGCCAATAAGCTGGACGTGCAGGTCTTCCTGGGGATGATTGGGTACTTTTGTTGCTTCATCACCAACTTTGCATCCCTAGGCAACCCCCTTTTTCAGCTTCTCCAAGCTGATAAGAAATTCTATAGGAGCCTAGTATGCCAATCTGCCTTCAATGCTCTCAAGGGAACACTTACTGTAGCCCCCGTACTGGCCTACCCTGACTTTGCCAAGCCGTTTGTGGTTCATACAGATGCTAGTCTGACTGCAATTGGGGGTGTTCACTCCCAACTGGACTCCAAAGGACTTGAACACCCTTTTGGATACTGCTTGCGTACACTTAACGTTCACAAGAGGAACTACACTGTCACCAAACCAGAGTGTCTGGCTGTGATATACTCCTACCAACAATTCAGAGTCTATCTCCATGGGGTAAATTTCACAGTTGTAACAGACCATGCCTCCTTGCAATGGCTGAAGACCCTCAAAGACCCCAAAGGACGTCTGGCGCGTTGGGCCATTAAACTTCAGGCTTATGACTACAAAATCATTTATCAAACTGGAGCAGCTCACCATAATGCTGACTGTCTCTCCCGCCTTCCCACTGTTGCCTTAGTATCCCACATAGCTGACATTCTCTATGACAAGCTTATGGAGGATCTTTCTTTGTGGGGGGAGGAGCCAGTAGAGATACAGAGAGCTCTCAAGAAGCTAGCTGTTGATACCAAGGTCTTTAAGGGACAACTCCTGAAGCTTTGTGGAGACTCTTGGCTACCCTACATACGCCCATCCCTACGCATGGGCTCAGTGGTGGCCGCTCACAAGACTACTGGCCATGGTGGCATACAGAAGACGTTAGCTCTGCTATAGCAACACTGCTTCTGGGAAATAAATGCACACTGATGTAGTAGATACGCTAGCCACCTGTCATGACTGCAACATTGAGAGGCCTAAGGTTGCCAAGTTCCAACACAGACTTTTACACCCTGGGTTTGCCTTCCACACTGTAGCCATTGACGTAGTGGGCCCCCTGCCAGCTACCAACAGTTGCAACAAGTTCATCATTGTGGCTGTTGACCATCTGACTAAATGGGTAGAGGCCAAGGCAATTCCCAATCAATCTGCACTGGTGACAGCCACGTTCATCCTGGAGAATATCATATACAAACATAGCTGCCCCCAGATTCTGCTGACAGACAATGGTACCAACTTCACCAGTTCTATCATCCCCCGCCTCAACCAACTGATGGGAATTTGTGAGACACTATCCACTCCTTATCACCCACAGACAAATGGCATGGTAGAGGCACTAATGTGAGCCTGGTCCAGATACTCTGGAAGCTCAGTCACTAACATGAGACTGAATGGGATACCTTCCTGCCTGCAGCCACCTTTGCATATAACATTGGGTATCATTGTACCACTGGCAAGCCTAACAACTGCTCTACAGCCTGCAACCAGGACTTCCCCCTTTACTATATTCCTTGGTAAAGCCCAGCCTGGCTGTGTCTCTACAGGCGTACCTCAGCAAGCTGGTTCAAACTCTTATTTGCTTGCAATCAGAGGCCTACACCGTAAACTTAAACATAAGTTGCAGGACTCAGAATGAGCTGCATCCAAACGCCCCACCTTACCCACTTACTTGGTAGGAGACTCAGTCTACTTTTTCAGAAATAGAGGGTACAGTCGTGAATCCAGACTTGCCTCCCTTTGGCAAGGCCCAGTTCAAGTTATCCAGAAGACTGGCCCCAATTCCTACACCCTTAAGGAGCCCCATTATGTGCAATTGATCACTAGAGTACATGCTCAGTATATGTGTGCTGCTCCTAGTGACCAAGAGTAAGCCCCAATGAGGACAACAACCCAAAAAAAACAAAAGCCTAATTAAAAATTCCATGGGTTGTTGTCCTTTTTGAAATATTGTTGCACCAAAGTATGAGGAATAAGAATAAAAGAGCAAGGTGTTTATTGGAGACTGACAAGACTCTTCCTGTATCACACCAACTGTTCTACCACCTGACTGGCAGCCAGAAAACACAACTGGTTACATACGGATCTGCAAAGCCAATGACCAAAGATTGGGCAACAAACTCCCACCTAACAAGACATGTGATTGACCCCAACACCATAGAAGCTACCTAGAGACGCCAAGCTATTCTTGACCCTGTTGTCTAATCCAGTGGAGGAAAATATTGAAGATTGAATGGATTAGACATTAAGTTGTCTATCTAGGAATTGAGCAACAGAACAGTTGCGCAATTGCTTTATTGTGTCCTGATTTTACTAAGGATAAAGACGTTTAAAACGCCTCTAAAATGGGTGTTTTAAGCGCCTTTTGAATGCACATAAGGCACAGGCTTTACTTCCAAGGTTAATAATAGAACAACAAAGTTATTTCCATCTACCTCCTTAAGGAAAGCCACGTGAAACCGGTTGTTCTCTTGTGCAGGACTTTTTGATGTGCAAATCCACTCTCCTTCATTAGGGAAGTCCTTCTGCCTGTGCCTCCCTTCCCCTGGTGGCAATTCCCCTGCTCACACTATATAAGCGTGATACTATCATAATAAGCACCAGTTTTGTCTTATTATCTTCTTATATTCTTCTGTCCTTACCCAGGCTGTCACTACACCACAATAGGTATAGTATTAAGATAAAGAAGTAGTAGACTAACTATTTGTAGAAATCAGCACCCAGGCTGCATATTTTACAACAGGGGATGTTGCCCAATAAACCACCCAGTGCAGACTACATCAATCAGTTGAAGAATCACAGGGTGGAAATTCCCAAGAAACCCTGGCCTTGGATCATAAGTGACAAAATCAGCAAGATCAAGACGGCTGAGAAACTAGGGGCAAAAACTTAGCAGAAGCTATTTCATCAGCATGAATAGAGTTTCACATCCCAAATACTCAGCAGAAATTTGAGGAGGGTGAACTGAGAAGTATAGGCTTGGCTTGGTTTTGATCCAAAAGTAAAGTTGACAAGGCATAAAAAGACAGCATGCAAGAGCACTGCTGTCAGGAACTGCCCCCCAATCATGGGATTGGTAGGTTGGCAGAGGAGCAGGTGAGTGGTTAGGCCATATACAGCACTGGTCCCAACTTCATAGAGTATAAAATTAAATGACCCAGTGGGGTTCATTTGCCCAGATGCAGGGTCATGGAATCAATAAGGCCAGTTATTTTCAAGTAGATATAGGCTCAGATGACCAGGGGACAACAGAGGCACTCAACTGTCAGTAGCGGCAGCAATTCTTAACTGCAGGCTAGGTGGAATAATTTGAGGCTATCTTGGCATGAACCAGCCTGGGTTAGTTTGCTGTCTATGAAAACAGGACACAGGATGAACTGTTGACTATGGTATATAAACTAGGCGTACAGGCCTTTGTATATGTTGAGCAGATTAGCAGGTAGATAAGCCCCAATGTACAATGAGTAGCTGACACTAGTTTTCTGGTTGTTATATCAGAAACTAGCAATGAAACAGGCTCCTCAGGAATTTGGGATTGAACAAGTGATCTAAGCTGGAATATTTCTACTAAAAATAGGGAATGGGTTGGCTGAACCAAAGCTTCATAGCAATCTTCATTAGAAAACAGAAAAAACTTCAAACCAGGGGATCAGGGTTTCTATGTTTAATGGCTGGCCCCAGCTTCTTCAGGTTTGTCTGTGTTAAGCTTGTCTGGGGCTGCTAGATTTGGATAAGTGATTAGGGTACCCTCTGTAATGTATTGTTCCAAACCCTCTTGGGAGGATTTGGCTGAATCCTTGTTGCTGGTTTTGGGGGGTCAATTCTGGAGGGAACCAGTTTTCTCCTCCAGCTTTGGAGGGTGTTGAGCCGCTAGTGTTATTGCTGGTATGTTAAAAGCTACAGATAGATGCTATCCTTGCCAATGTACTCTACCTAATCCTATGCAAGAGCACTACAGACTACAATAGAATAGAACTTTGAAGATAATTATGTTTATTGAAACTGGAGTACAATCTAGCCAGCAGCTGCAATCTATCCAGGTGTAACTAAGAACTTTTTTTGATCCTTTCAGGCGTCTGTATCAATATATACTGCAACAACCCTTGTTCTTATCCTTTCAGACAGTTTTCAGTGGCTACCTTCACAATAGGTCCATCTTTTCTGGCTGTGTCTATCCTAATTGGCTGTCCTTGACATGTGTGTTGCTACTGGCCTTAGCAGGCGTACATGGCACTTCAGCTACAGCCTACGCTCTTCTTGAGCTAGCCTACTGAAATTTATTGATTGGCTGTATCTTACACTCCTATTATTGAGCTAGGAAACTACGCTGTATTTAGTTGACACTTATAAATGGTCCTTAATCTGTCTTCCAACATTGGAAGGTAGAATTCCGGTATTCCATTTGTAGGGCTTAATCAGTGGTCCTTTTCTGACTAACAAGCCTTCTGCTTATTAATGCAACGGGTCAAATTGGAGATTATACGCCATATAATAGCAGACTTGATCCAATATCAACTTGTAGATTATCTGCCGTGTAATGCTGACCCAAACCAATAAGGAACCCAATTATACGCCGTGTAATGCTGATCTGAACTTGGTATTTCTTAGCCATATGCACATCACTTGTTTGATATACTCATATACATTCATCAGGTTGGGTGATACTGAGTTGATACAATGTCCAGTAGGATGGAATGATTGATATACAATTGATAATTACATGATTACACGCTGTGTAATCAGTGATAATCATTATACTGGCTAACGTTTATACAGCATATAATGTTAATATCAATTATAATAAACTAATAATTATACAGCATATAATCACTAAACATAGGAATGATGATCTGTGATAATACGGCGTATAATTGTTGAATCTGTCATAATAGACTAACAATTACACGGCGTATAACTGCCATATCCATTATAATATATTGGTGATTATATGGCATATAATAGCTACGCTTAATAGGATATTAGCCTAGTGATAATACAGCGTGTAAATGATAATGATCTGCGTGCAATTATTAGCCTGATCATTTGTGGTCAATCAGCCTAATCTCACAGAGGGGATTTTTCATCAGTTTTAAATCAGGCTGCTTTTTCAGACCAGGGGGATTAGCTAGATTAGGCCTAGCTTTAGTCAGAACCCTTGATGCTGGTCCTAATTCATTTACTGTCTTTGGATGATTAGTCTCTTCATCAGCTATTAAACCTTCTGGGTCAGGCCTATTTTCTGAAACCAATTTGTTTACTTTTTGAGGTCTTTTGATGGTTTCAGCAGAGTCTCAAGCCCTGTTTAAACCCTGGGACCTGGATTGACATTTTTAAGGTCCTGGGCCCAATATGAGTCCTGTGCAGCTAGATAGCTATGTGAGAGTGACCTCAGGGGCAGTTTGAACCCCCTTTTGCAGCTGCCCCTTATGAAGGCCCTATCTTCAGCTTTCTGGGTGTTGCTGTTGGCAAAGCGGTCCATGATGCCCACAGAAAGCAATAGTTCAACCAAAAGTGTGTTAAAGTTTGTTCCAGAATTAAAAAATCATACATAAATCCAGAGCATGTTAGCAAACATGTGGGAGCGTCAGATCCCTTTGCCTTAATACATCAACTTACTGGAATGCTTCTTCCCTTATTTTTTAAATGATAGGTTGTTCTGGGATGAAGGCTACTCCATTCAGTTAGTGAATTTAGGGCAAAATATATAACAATCCTGAATATTTTCCAACTTGTTCTGAATCTACAGTAGGAAAAGCTTAAACTTTATTTGTATAGCCTTAGATATATGCTACTATTATTATTTTGTAAAGCTAGTAGCTACTTGCTTTTTGAAGTGCTGGTAGACTTCTACATGTCAAGTTATATGGCCACTGTTTATTATGTTTACAGAGCTTTCTGGTATTTTTTGCTAAATTAATACAGTATTGTTTGAACAGCCTTTTTCGAGGGCTTGGAGGCCGAATTTGGAATTTATAGTATAACAGAAGCTGTAGCCACAACCCATTTCCGGTCAATGTTGGCTTTCAAATCCTGAAACCCCTTGATGTTTTGTG
Organism: Entomophthora muscae; assembly: GCA_014839935.2. Taxonomy (NCBI): domain Eukaryota; kingdom Fungi; phylum Entomophthoromycota; class Entomophthoromycetes; order Entomophthorales; family Entomophthoraceae; genus Entomophthora; species Entomophthora muscae. The sequence goes on along the minus strand of QTSX02003097.1, from coordinate 23,067 downwards.
CGAGATTTCAAATTTCTGTATCGTTGAAGTTTTGACAGCCAATTCCCTTGTAAATTGGAACTGCTGTGACATTAATCCCAGTTACAACTGTATCTCACAATACACTGGGGTGCTTGGTGAACCCCCTTATGATAGATCTGGTAGTATGTTCCTGTCAATTCTCTTGGATTTTTAGGGTCTCATATTTTGTATAAGGAGATAATCCAATTATCAAATCAATCCCAATGTTGACCTTAGCTAGATCCACATCACAAGCGCTGCCTCTTGGTAGTCTAATGGTCCTTGCCTGAATAATAAGAACCCGATTGTTCTCAATAAAGATAATACTATTCCTAATCCCTTTTCCTGTTTTTCCTAGACTGTTGTTTTCTCTGATCCTACAGTGAACTAGTTATGGTTTAGTTGCAACGCTGAGGTATCTTTTATTGGGAGCCAAAAAACTTGCGTTACTTCATAAAGCTTCCCCTTGGACCTCTCAATCACATCAGGCCTCTAGTTATCATCAATTGAGCACATATGAATAAAGATTAATGTGGGATATGTATGTCTTTTTATCTTTTTAGGGCTGAAATGGTGGTCTTGATCCTACCCCGCCTTGGGGAACGAACCCCCTTAGAGCAAGCAATTACATAAAATTAAAGTTAGCTAACCAACTTATAGAGTGCGGAGATGGTGAGTAGATCTGGATAATGCTGATTATATTTCATCAAGGCAGCAGTATACCTCTTTGAAAAAGAAGTTGGTACAGAGATGTGCCTGGTATAGGGTTTAGGTGGGAAGCTGGCTGTGGCTCCATGTAGGTGTATTAGGATGGTCATCTGGTAAGTAGGTCACAAGAGCAGTTATGGTGGGCAGGCAGGATTTACCTTTGCATAGCTTGGCGATCTTTTATTGTCGAGGAAGTCTCAGGAATCGAGCCCTGAGTTTGTTTTGAAAGGATGATAGGAGATGTCCAACAAGTTTGATGGGATAGAGAACATGGTTTTTTGGTTAGCTTTGGAGGGTAAAGAGTTGATTTTTGAATTGAAATGGAGTTAATTTTATCAACTATATTTTGGGGATATCTTATGGTTTGATGTATATGGTTTGGTTTAACTTTACCTATGAGAAAGTAAGGGTTGGAATTATCCTTCTTTGTCATAATAGGAGCTTTGAGATGGTTGGATTGCTTCTATCTAAATCCTTTTAAGCTTTGTCGAAAGATTGCAGTATCTTGAGAAATTAGATTCATCGACATCTAGTGTTGGTTATCTAAAATCCTTTCTGCGCAGGGATAAGTAATGGAGCCACCATCGCTGCTTGGATATTAATTGGTTTGGATATCCAAAAAAGGTTCCAGTTGGATTTCTGGTCCGATTGCCTTCGGCTCACGCCATATCTGGATGGTGGATTGCATTTTGTCATGGTGATTCAACTAATACTCACATCTATCTTGCAGTGGGATTATAGATCTGACACAATTTCGGGTATTAACCCATCTTAATAGGTACAGCTAGGGTTGGAATCTTGTTTTATCCTCTCTTATTTAATAAATTGTTTATTAAACAATCTACTTGCCAATGTTGACCTTTGCATTTTATTTGATTAGCTGCTTTCTCCTTCCCTCGGTTGATGAAAAACTTAGATTAGACGCTTCCCATAGCCAGAAATTGTAGTCGACCCGCCGGCAACATAAGCATCTGTCTAGTGGAATCCAGGGTGCTAGCAGCTAAATTTCTCTAAAAAGGTTTTTAGAAAAAAAGGATTGGTTTATTGTTAAACGGACTGAACTATTTATAGCCGATTGATAAGGCTTATCTTTTATCAGATATCGGAGCTGTTATCAGATTGGAGAGCACTATTTAGTTTGATAATTTATTAGTAGAGCTGTTGATTTTGATAAAGGGATCGCTTTGGCGAAAACATGTCGACTACAGATGCCCTGATCTCGTTGTGAAAGAAGATGGGGAAGATGCCATTGATCAGAGCTACGCTGGTCAGCAGCCAGTACACCAGCCCATCAATGGTGGGCGAGGGAACCAAGTCAAACAGACGGATGGCAAAGTAGAGAAGCACCCCTGGGATAACCGCCAGCCAGTAGGCGAGCGTGACAAGGATGATCCCGGCTATTTTCCCTCGCATCTTTTGGACAACATGTAAGTCTGACTCGCATATGCTGATGAGGCGTGCGTAATGAGATGAGACCTTGGCATAGCAGAAGGGAATAACAAACAGTGGTGGAAAGCTAAACAGGTACAGTGCATTCGATACAAGGGAGATCCCCAGAGTAGCATCTTGGCTAACGACACTGCAGTACACCCCCGAAGGGAAGACACGCAAGTCTGGGTCAGTATACCGCAGAACAGTGATAACAGCAATGGACAAGACGGTGAGGATTGCTAAAATAGTCCAGAAGCGTGGATTGGAGTTTCGGTGGCGTACGATGACGAGATACCGCACTAGCGACAGGTACATGACAAGGTTCAAGCATGTCATGCCTAGTATTCGCCCACAAATAAAAGTGATGTGGCACCATCTGCTTCCATCGTAGACTAGAGATGGATCTACCAATCTTGACAACGTAGCCCATATAATGCATATACTCATCAAGCAGTCAAGGAAGGCTGTCATGGTGATGAGTATCCCATCAGTGGCCCAGCGCCGAGCACCCCGGCGGTAGTTGCCAATAACAAGCACGCCGTTCAACGCCAGAGATGTAAAAGACGTGAACAGCAGCAGCGAGTCAAGCCATGCCATACTACTTTTGTTAAGAGACATTAAAGCAAGGAGTTCCCCAATCACATATTTATTCTTTCCAATAAGTAAGGCCCACTCATTCTACTATGAAAAATCACCTCCCCAAACATGCTTAATAACCCCACATTTGGAAATTTCACATGACTCACATCTACATTGCTATTAAAACCCCATACGTTGCCAATATATTTACTGTTACGCAACCTAGAAGCGACCTTGGATTCTCTCCTCATTTTCAATAAGAATATTATATTCCCAATTAATTTAAAACATTTCTCAAAAACGGATCCATTTATCCGAAATCATAAGCCACCCACCAATTAAAAGACTTCCCCAAGCCCGAGCCCCAATAAAATCCAATTTTTGTAGACGATTTTTCGTATCCACCCCACTCCCGAGATCCTACTGCCTGCGCTGCACCATTCGATGGAAATATCGTCCCAAACACCCCTCGACGATCTCGACTAATTCACCGCCAGCCTAGTTGACAAACAACTGCTCCCATTTAAAATCCACCCCACCATCGCTAAACACTCCTGCCCAACTTATTTCCCACCCAAATCAAGCAAACCTTCACAGCGCGGATCAGACCCCACCAAATACCGGCTATTTAGAACCCTTGCTCCCAATTTAATCCTAACCCTGCGTTATTTAGATGTATATCAACCCCCAAACCTAGCTAGCCATCCTAGAGCCTCCAGATAAACTCTAACCGGTGGGTATGCATGACCATCCCAAAATCTGGCCATGACAACACCACCATCCCAAAACTTATAACAAGAAAAATAATCCATCCCTTTACTATAAAAACCAATAAAACAAAGTTAAGCCACAAAAAGATTGCCTCAACCCTGATTAACATTTCCTTAAAAAGTAGTAATCCCAACTTAACATCCTCAAAAATCAAACAAAGCATACTTTAACAGCAGCTAAAATCACTGTATGGCATCCAGGAGATTCATTCTCAACTTACCATTACCGCTGCCGGCTTGACCCTTGTTAACTGATGTGGCCTGCTGCAAAGCTGTGGTGAGGGTTGAGGCTAGCTTACCTACCTCAGTGCTCAACTTCTTATTATCCTAGCGCCATTTTGCCATCACCTTCACGCTTCTCTCTTCTCCTAGTTGCAAACCCGCTTGTTCTCTCACTATAGCTGCTTTTCAATTCTTGAACAACTTTTCTAACCCCACCAGGAGGTTGTGATAATCCCATACAAAGACATGATATATTTGGGCAGGTGGTTCTTCCTTAGAAAATTAAGTCATCAGATAATTCTATATATGCCTCTTTAACTTCTTCAAGCTCTCCTCCAGGTAGGTTTTCTTCTCCTACAGATCACCCCAAGAGCCCTTCAGTGTACTCTTGGAAATATTCTTTTGTAAGGCTATCCCCTCCCCTGGTGACCCCAGATTCAGCCTTGTCAAGCATATACTTCTTGGAAGCATATAAAACAAGATAAAGGGGAATATTAAGAAGAGATTGATACTTTATTTGATATAAAGATAGAGTATTATATATTATAATAGGAAGCCATATGCTATCCATGTACATCATGGCAGCCATGAGGATTCTCCATTTACTGTTCTGCTTAGGATTCAAAATGGTTGACCTCTTACAGCATGGAGGTGTCAGGAGTGCCCCCAACTACTCTGTAGCCCAGTTAATCTTCAGAAAGCAATTTTTCAAGCATGAGTAACTGGGGATATTGCAACATTCCCCCTGGGGTGCTGGACAGCAGAGCTTTGGAGATTTTCTTAAGGTTATCTGGGATCCCATCTCAGTGCTGATCCAGGTTGGCATTGGGAACAGGTAGTTAGGAGTTGTGGGGTCCTTGCCTTGCACAGACAATGTCAATTGTGGTAAGTAAGTTTCAACCCCCTGCAAGTACTGGTCTCCTTGACAAGGCATGTGTTGTTGGGTTTGGATGATATAACAGCACTAGGTCCCCTTAGTCCTTGTATCAACTTGTCAAGGCCGTGATTTACATCCCAGATCTCACCTCCTGGTTGGAATTTTTCTTCTTGGAGTGATATTGCTTCTCTTTCTACCAATTTTTTGTCTTACTGATCTTGCTTGACTTGCTGTACTTCAAGGTTTCTGTCTCTGGGTACCTTCTTAGGTAGATCTATATGTTATCCCAGGGTGGTGCTGAAAGGGGTTAGTTTATGCATATAGAAAGGTTTATATGGGCTTTTGCCATTATTTCAGCTTGCACAGGTACAGGGTACCATATCAGCTGTTGATAACATATCAGCCCAGCGGCAAGGGTTATTGACAGATTGTTTCCTCACTGCTTCTAATAATGAGCCAGATATCCTTTCAACCCAGCCCTTTGCCTAAGGGTGATAGGGACAACTGACTCTGTGCTTGACACCATCATTTGCGGGTTTTTTACCTCCCAAAGGAAGTTATTGAGCATGGGTCACTCAACATAATATATCCTAGGGGCTTGCGCCTTGGCACATTGTTTGCTGTGTGAGGTGGCTTAACCCACCACCACTTAATATCAGTCCTGAAAAGGTAAGTGTTGGAGTTATTGGCAGTGAGCTCAGTTTCTCCACCTGTGATCAGGATATCTAGCTTTCCAAACTTGATAGCTATTTTTATGTCTATAAACCACCTCACACTTTTTCCTTTGTGCCCCTTAGTGTCACAGTAAATTCTATAACTACAGGGATTATTTGGCCAAGTAGAAAGGCTCAGAAAGCCAGGAAACCTTTAAAAAATTGACTGGTTTAACGTTTTTAAATCAAACAGTTGATCAAAAATAGGTTACAGCTGCTCCAGTTTGCCAGTTGAATCTAATTTCCCCTGGTAAGCTGATGTTGATAAATCAACATAATATGAGAGTCACATTATATAACCTCATTTATCAGAATGGTCATCAGAAGTTGATCACTCAAGGGCTCTTTGCAAACTGGACTAGTTACTCACTTGACAATGTTGAAGGAATAGGAGCCAAGGATCCATGTGGTATTGCTCAGTCAAATTTTGATACAAATTGAATAATTTTCACTGTTTCAACTCTTAAGAGTTGAGTCCTCCCAAATTTTTAATCAAAAAAATCAGATATCCCTTGGTCTAACTTCATTTAAAATGCATCCTGTAGCCGGCCTGATGTGCTGCATTCCATACAATTTAGTTCTTAGCCAAATCATTACGGGAAGATGAGGCCCTGCCATTGGCACTTTGTTTTTGCCTCTACCCAATGTTAATCCAATGCCTGCCAATATTGGAGTTGTTTCCCCTGAGTTCAAAGCTGAAACACTGGTTCTATCCCAATGTCCTGAATTTTATGCTGAGGACACTCTAATTCTTTTTCAGGCTATTTATCTCAGTCTCTTTTGGTTAGGGTTAATCATTTTGCTTAACCCTAGTATCTCATTTGGAATTTTCACAAATCAGTATTTGAAGCTGTGTTGGTGGTTAATCATTAACTCCATGTGAATTTAGATGGTTATTCCTCACCACTTGGAGACAGCTTATTACTATTCTGCAATTTCTGTCACACTTAGTAGCTTGAGCTACAAATTATCCTGAAGCATAATCAATGGCTGTGATGATGTATTTTTGCTTTTGTTATTTCCAAAATGGGTCCCATAATATCCATGCCCATACCTTGAGTGGTTGAGTTATTGAGACTGGCATTGTGGATTTGGGGTGCCTTAGAGTGATCATACTTCTCACATACTTCACATTGCTTGAGGACTTTCTTTATGTTTTTTAGTAGGTCTGGCCTCCAATAGCGTATATTAAGGTATTCATGCATATCCCCCTATGTAATTGTGTCCAGATCTCTGTGATAGCAAAGTGTCAGGATACCTCATTTCAGTTGGGGCTCTGTTTTCCTTGGCTGTCAACTTGCTCTGTTAGGAGGAGGGAAGAGCCCACCATAGGAGGGGGCTTACTTGATGAGATAAGATGCTGATTGGCCTATCAAGGCCCAAGGTCTGGTGGAGGGCACCATGGTGTCAACTAACCCAGCCAAAGTAATGTAGGCTATGTCTGCATATTGACTGGCTGTTGGAGGAGACAGATCTGGGCTGGGGGCAGGCAGTCAGGTTTGGGTGTTGGGGGTACTTCTATATCTGTCCAATAGTCAGGAATATAATTGTACTTCTCACAGAATATTGTGGCTGGGTGCTTGTACCAGGCTCCTTTAAAAAGACTGTTTTTGGAGTTCTTTGTTAGGCCAGGCGGTCAAAGTAGAGGATATTGTTCAAGGTAGACTCCTTGTATTATAGCTTAAGTGAGTAGTCAGAGAAATGCAGCGGGCCAAAGGATTCTCTGAGAGGACAATAAAATGCAGGCCAGGTTTTGAGAACTTTCTCAGGAACCTGGGCTGTCAGGCCAGGATTTTCTGTTGGAACAGTAGTGAAGTGGAAAGCAACCAATATTAAGTAAGGAATAAAATTTTATAACCAAGGTCCCATAATCTTGTTTATTTCAGAATGGCAATATCATTTTAACAAGACTTCACAGAGTTTAAATATCATTCAAAATGCTAAGCTTAGATTAAACCATCAGCTGATAGCTGAGTTGCACAGTTTCTTTCAATATGAGAGTTCTGGGCCCATTATGAACCTTCAGTCCTGTCATTTTCTCTGTTGAAATGACCTCTATCTGGTAGTCTAAATATAACATCTTCATGGCTTTATTATTGCTACTGGCATTTCTGTCATCCTGGATCATGAGACCTTCAGAAACTATAAGCTGGGTCAACTTTGGACCCATAAATTGTGCATCTTCTGGAGTAACTTCTGGGTCCTTTCTGGCTGGAGATCACATGACCAGGTGGCCCAAACTTCTAACCAATCATCTGAAATCACTTTGGAATTTGACTCTTCATGCTGAGCAGCAATCCCCTTTTTGGACAGTCTGTCAGTTATGACAGGAGTGATACCATTTTGTTTCAGTGCTTCCAGAAATCTAGATTGGTCTGTATTAATCACCAGCATATGATGCTCTTCTGCACTCTGCAAGTTTGTGGCCAGGCAGGCCTGCAAATCCCCTGATTAATCAGATTCAAATTGCTGCCTGTTCCAGCTCTCTTTTTAGATAGCTGAAAAAAAATACAGGTGGCCAGAACAAGGGTCTGCAAGATCCTCAAACCCATCAGAGCATGATCCTGAGTTTGATTCTCCTAGCTAGAGTTTATCACTTCTTTTGGGAGAAATGTTATTCATGACAATGGCTGTGATGATGTATTTTTGCTTTTTTATCTCCAGGCATGAGTCTCATAATACCCAGTGCTCATACCTCAAATGGTTGAATTATTGAGACTGGCATTGTGGATTTGGGGTGTCTTAGAGTGAGCATACTTCTCACAGACTTCACATTACTCCAGTACCTCTTTGATATTGTCCATCATATTGGGCCACCAGTAGCGCGTTTTGAGATACTTGTGTAAGTTTTGGCTACAGGTGTGTCCCAGGTCTCTGTGGTATCAGAAAATTGTGTCAACCTTCTGTTTTGATGGGACGTAGGGTACAGTATCATCACTTGGAAGTATTCAGTGTAGAGTACCATATACATTTTTGGACGGGTATTTGTTCTTGAGGACTTTCTCTTGGATGTCCATTGGTGTACCGGGTTGAACCCTTCTTGGAGATCCCCATGATTAACATGGGTCAATTATGGTCTCCATCAGTGCATAAAACATTTTTGCTGTATAGACTTGATAGGGCGTCTGCAGTAAGCATTTCTTTGCCTGACTTATATTTGATTATCATGGGGTACTTTTGCATAAGGCTCATCCATTCTGCTTGTCTTTGTGAAAGATGTTGTTGGGTTTTGAAGAATATCAATGGCTTGTGGTTGGTTAACACTTGGAATATCTGTACACCTTTCAGGTAGCATTGTCACTTTATTAAACAGTGGAAAATAGCCACCAGTTCTTTGTCATGTATTGGGTATCTTTGTTCAAAAAAGATAGCTTTATTGATTTGTATGCTACAGGGAGGAAATCCTTTTCTGCAGTTTGAATTCAGAGTACTCCTCCTATTGCGTAATCAGGGCATCAGTTTCTAGTTTGTTACTCATTCAAAGTTAGGGTACTATAGGATTGGGATGGTAACCATTTGCTCTTTTAATTTTCAGAAGTGTTGTTCTCTCAATGGTATCCATACAAATTTTGTCATTTTTCCAGTGATTGCAGATAAGAGAGCAGGCAAGGCTCCCCAGTCAGGGATAAATCTTCTGTCATAGTCAACTGTTCCCAAGAATGCACAAAGTTCACTTTTATTGTGTGGTGTTTGCATATCAGTTATGGCTCTTATTTTCTCTGGGTAAGGTTTGACCCTGTCCTTACTGATAAATGGCCTAAGAATGGAATCTCAGTTGAAAATAAATTGCATTTGGAGGGTCTATCTATGAGATGATTATTGTGAAGGGTATGGTGTACCATGTGAATGTTTTTAGTGTTGTTCTTTAGTCAGGCTGTAATTTATTATATCATCTAGATATACTACAAGGTGTCTTCTAATATTCTCCTTGAACACTTAATTTATGAATGTAACAAAGGTGCTGAGAGAATTTTTTGTCAAAGTTAAGTATGACACATTCAAATTTCTGGTATTTCTCCTGAATGCTGCCTTTGGGATATCTTTTGGTTTAAATCAGATTTGATGGTATCCTGCAGCTAGGTAAATCTTACTGAAGACTTGCAACCCCCTAAGGTATCAAAGAAGTTACCAATCAGAGGCAGGGGGTGTCTATTATTAATTGGGACTTTATTAAGTGCTTGATAATTGATGAAAAGCTGTAATCCATCATTATTATTAGCTACAAAGAAGACAGCTACATCAAATAAGGGTTTGAATATCCTTATGAGTCTTTTTCCAACAAATTGTTTAGCTATCCTGCCAGGGTATTGTGTTTATGTGGGTTTAAGCAATAGATAGGCCTTTCCTTGGATGCACCCCCTTTAAGATCAATTTTGTTTTATATGCCTCTATCAGGAATTAACCCCGGTATTTTTTCACCAAAAGGCAGAATAAGATACTTGGGCCAACTGCTGACATATGGTTTCTGCCCTGTTGAGCACTATGAATCCTTGGAGTGGATGATCTTGTAAGTGCAGGTGTTCCAGTCACCTTGCTGGTTCTCTTTTCCTCTTCAGCCTCAGTGGTCTTGACAAATATGTGGCTTTATATGAGGGTGGCAAGGTGTGCAGGGTGGTCATGGTGATGAACTTTAACCTGATTTATGGCAAGGGTAGAGCTTTCCTGATATATAATGTGGTTTTTTTCCTCATCCAATCTAGACCAAGCCCTGCATTGGATTTAAGTATGTGTATTATTGGGACACCAAGGGTAGTTTATGTGTTTCATAATTATGCCCAGGATGGTTTTTTTGGTCACTGGGGCACTTCTGTTATCTGTCATTATCTATATGTTTTATGCTGCTTTATGTGGCTGGTACCTTCATAAGGTCAGCAATTTTTGTCAACACAGGGCTGGTCTGCTCTTGTGTCAAATAATGCTGCACCTGGATATTTTTAAAGAGAAGGGTAAGTGAGAAGTTTATTTCCAGTTTTGAGATGAAAGGTATAGGATTGCTGGTGGATACTTGTATCATGGTAATTGAGCCCACGTCTTGGTCCCTATACAGGTCTTGTAGTGCAGGGAATGATGGTTTGCCTAAGTGTTCCCCTACTCTTTTCTCTCTTTGGAAAAAGTCTTGGTGCTTATTTGGTTAACTTGGGCACTACAGTTTCCTACTAATGGGTTAGGGTTGGTAGTAAAGTTGTTCTGCTTGTAAGTACAAGCATCTTTTCTAGGTGTGGGACTGTCCTTGTGTTTGGGGTTGGTCACATGCAAGTTTTTGGATTTCTGGGCAGTGTTTTTCTTCCAACAAAGGATCTTGGAGGTTGATGGATCTTCTCAGCTTAAACTAATGTTGCAACCAAGTTTCCAGACTTGCCTTTCAATGTATCTTACAATACACAGGGTGAGCTCAATGAGTTGCCCCTTGATGTATCTAACAACATGGGCCATTCCAATAGCAATGTCAAATTACAGGCACTTCTTCCTAATTAGGAGTGATACCAATTTGACCTGCTGATCCCCACACAAATTATTCCTTGGCTCCAAACCTTTCATGGAAAATACCACCATGCCACCCCCTTGTGGCCCAATGGCTTTCCCCATATAGTATATTAATCACAGTATTCTATAATAAAAAACATCTTATTCTATTCATTCTTGTCCTTTCTATTGAACTGTTGTATTCCTCAATTGAATACTGAACTCTAATTGGTTCAGTTGCAACAGTGGTAGTACCAATAGGTTCACAACCTACCTAAAAGAAAAATTCCCCCCAAGAAAGGACATAGTACAGGCTGTATGGCTACTCCCCAACAAGAAAATTTCCTGTCAATTCCCAAGGGGGACATCCCTGACGGGTACATCATCTATCAAGACCAGCTAGTTCTCACAAGCGTGTACAATTGGCTCCGCCTCAGGCAGGGTGACGCTGGCGTCACCCTGCCCCAGTCAGACCTATCCAAACACATGCTCAACCTTCAGCTAGAGTCTTTCACTGGTGGTGTCAAAGGGGCCAACACCGTTAGTTGGCTTCAATCTACTGAAACTCACCTCCGCATCTGTCAGGTTCCTGAGCCCATGTGGGTCGCCACTGCGTCTGGTTGCCTCACGGGGCCCGCTGCTATGTGGTTCACCAATTGGGCCAGTCAAGAACTCAACATTACCTGGGCGGCATTCTGAGACGCTGCCAAGTCCTGCTACAGCAAAACCTTCTCCCCCATTGTCGTGGGAACTCCTCTTCTAGCAATCAAACAAACTGGTTCTGTTCCTGAGTACCTTGCCGCCTGGCAAAAAGCTCTTGCTGCCACCCCCAAAGCTGTGACCGACGGAAATGCAATGCTACTCACTCTCATTGTCAATGGGTTAAAACCCCATATCTGCAAGTGGGTTCCCGTAGGTTGCTGCACTTCCATTGATGTCTGCTACAAGGCCATTGTGGAGGCTAATAACCAGGCCTCAATGGGCTTCCGCCGTACCAGTGACGCTCCATCTCAACCATGCACCACACCTGGCAATGGCCACAACCAAGTGGGCTGCTGCCAGCCCTGTCAGCAGGATAATGAGACTAAACGCCCCTGCAAGGGGGGAGCTTCAGCTAGCGCAAATTGAGGATCAGGGAAAAGCCTGGGGGTTGTAGCAACAAGAGGCCTTACAGCCCCACCTGACCCATCCTCTCAACCCCTGCTTGCAAAAAATCCCTGTGACTACAACATTCACAAAGTTGAAACCCTGGACGTCTTTCAAGTCCACAGTGACAACCCCGTATTGCAAGCAAGCCACTCCTCAAATAAAGTAAAATACTTGTCCTATCCCTTACGTTTCCATGGGAACACCCACAAATTACTGGTAGATACTGGGGCCAACCACACTATGGTTGACCAGGCGTTTGCCAACTCTCAGCAACTGGACCAAGTGCCCAGAAAGTTCAAGGCAGTACAAGTAGTTGACACCTGCAGAGTTGCAATCACCCACAAGATAGTACCCTTCTCTGTGATAATGGGGAACATCCAGGTTAAGCTCTCTGCCCCAATCATGGAAGGGCTCAGCCATAATGTCATTGCCGGCCTTGACTGGCTTTGGCACAACTGTCCCTACATTGACTGGGATACCTCTGTCATCACCCTCAATAGAAATGGGGTGGGCTTCCAGATCTATCCTTTTGAAATGAGAAAGCTACTCCACAATACTGTGTTTTTTAGAATAACATAGACAGGCTTGTACAACTTCAAGGGGGAAACTAGACTTCAACTAATGCTCAGTCAAAGTTATCTGCGCTGAACCACCTGTGACTCCTCCCTTCACCTCCTCACCATCACCAGCACTTGCTGTACTCCTTGAGGAGTACAAGGACGTGTTCAGTGAGACACTTGAACAACTACCTTCTTCCCAGGAGATCCAGCACGCTGTACAACTTCAAGGATTATTACCTAAAGCATAACCATTATATTGTCTTACACCAAAGGAAGATGAGACCCTCTGCTAGTACCTTTTGAACGCGCTTGATAAGGGTTTTATTTGCCCCTCGCTCTTTCCATACAGGGCGGCTGTCTTCTTTGTAGCCAAGAAGGACAGGTCTCTTTGCCTGGTCACAGATTACTGCGCCCTAAATGAGGTGACAGTTAAGAATAAGTACACCCTGCAGTTGATTGACAACCTATTTGATACACTTGCGGGTGTGAAGGTCTTTAGCAAGATTGATCTCACTGCAGGGTACAACCAGGTTTGCATTGCACCAGGAGATGAAGCAAAAACCGCTTTCCGCACACACTACGGGTCATTTGAGTGTCGGGTCATGAACTTTGGAATGACCAACGCTCCTTCCACCTTTGCCATGTTGATGAACAAAGCATTTGAGGAATTGATTGGAAAATGTGTGGTTGTGTACCTTGACAACATTATTGTCTTCAGTCAAGATCAAACCACACACCACCAACACCTCTGTGCTGTCCTCAACACCCTTTGGAAAAATCAGCTAAAAGCTAAACCCTCCAAATGTGAGTTCCCCAAGTTGGAGCTGCTGTTCCTTGGACACACCATCTCTGCCCAAGGGATAAAGCCCAACCCTGCCAAAATCAAGGCAATCACCAGCATGCCGCCTCCCACTAATGTGGGTCAGGTGTGTACCTTCCTAGGCATGGTTGCCTACATGTGCAAGTTCATTCCCAATTGCAGGGAACTAATTGCACCTCTCACCAAGCTCCTAAACACTAAACAGCGCTTTCATTGGACCCCCATCAGAGATCAAGCCTTTGAGACGTTGAAGCAAAGACTTACAACTGCACCTGTATTGCAGTTCCCCAATTGAAACTGCTAGTACAAACTCAAGACTGACACCTCTGACAGGGCCATAGGGGGCGTACTATGGGTAGAAACTGACAAAGGTGTCTTCCTCCCTGTGGCATATGAGTCCAGGAAGCTTACTGACTCAGAACAATGTTACCCTATACATGATAAAGAACTGGCGGCCATTGTACACTGCATTGAGAAGTGGTGCTGTTACCTGGATGGGGCTACCTTTCCACCCCGCGTCCTGACAGATCATAAGTCACTCAAGTACCTCAACACACAGTCCCACTTGACACACCGCCAAGCAGGCTGGGTTGAGCTATTATCCCCCTACCAGCTGTGCATTGAGTACAAGCCTGGGAAGGAACTTGTTACAGTGGACACCCTCTCACAGATCTACGTAGTATCCATCACTGGGGACAATGGTTTGGACCCAGATTGGCCCATGCTCTACTTCTGCCCTGAGGCAACTCACTACAAAGGCCTTAATTCTGTGACTATCTCAAAATTGAAGGACAATGAAAGTCAGTTCACCACCAATGCTGGTAACGTCTGCTGTTGGGAAGAGACAGGTGAGAAGACGCCTTACATTCCCACCACACAACAAGGTGACTCAATATTGTACTACCATCAAACCCTGGGCCACATCAGAGGGCGCAACCTCTTTGAGATTATGAAACAAAAGGTTTGGTGGCCATGTATGCACCAAGATATCTTGGACCTCCTCAAAACATGTGTGCTGTGAAAAATGACCACGTCTAAACCTGCACCCCCAAGTCTGTTTTGCCTATCAAAGCCATGAAACCATTCAAAAAGTGGGCTCTTGATGTTGTTGGGCCCCTCCCTGAAGAGAGACTGGGGAAGAAATACATCATAACTATCATCAACTATTTCACTTATTGGCCAGTGGCTTGGGCAACAACTAATCATACCGCCACCACCATCACCTGCTTTATTGGCAAGGAAATTGTGGCCCACTTTGGGCGGCCCAAGTGTCTCATCACAGATGGTGGCCCTGAACTCATTGGGCAGGTCATGAAGGAATACTGCGCCAAGAACGCACTCCAACATATAGTTAAAACTCCCTACCATCCACAAGCCAATGGACATGTAGAGCAATTAAATGGCTCCCTGGTTCAACTGATTGCCAAGCTCTCCCAGGAGCACCCCAATACCGTGTGGACTGAACACTTGCCCACTGCTCTACTTATCTTACGAGCAAGAATCAACAGAGGCACCGGGTTCATCCCCAGCACTTTGGCCTTTGGAACGCCTGACAGCCTGACAGGAGTGGAACAGGGGAATTTATGGTCTACAGTTCCCAGAAAGCCCCCTGTTGACAACTCCATCCCTAAACCAATGGTGTGCCAAAGCCCAAGAAATTAAACACAAACAAATTGAAGGAGGGACCAAACACCCTGAAGCCAGGTACGCTGTAGGCAATCCCATCTACACCCTCAACCCTAATTTGGCCAAGTTAGAGCCCAATCACCTAGGGTCCTTCAAGATAGCTGCGGTCTATGACAATCACACCTATCAGCTTGAAGATGCCCAAGAGAACACCAGGAAGCTCCACCACAATTGCTTGTGCCTCTGCCGCGCCATCCCCACACAAAGGTTGTTGTGCGGACCTTCCCAGATCTTCTGCAGACTCTGATCCTGGTGTCTGACAACAAGCAGGGGGCAAGGGGGTGTTGCAACCAAGTTTCCAGACTTGCCTGCCAACGTATCTTACAATACACAGGGGGCGCTCAATGAGTCGTCCCTTGCTGTATCTAACGACTTGGGCCATTCTGATAGCAATGTCAAATTGCCGGCACTTTTTCCTAATTAGGAGTGCTGCCAATTTGACCTACTAATCCAGCACAAGTTATTCCTTGGCCTCAATCTTTACATGGAGCGTGCCACCATGCCACCCCCTTGTGGCCCAGTGGCTTTCCCATATTGTATATTAACTGTACTATTTTGCAATAAACAATATCTTATTCTTATTATTCCTGTGCTTTCTATTGGACTGTTGTCTTCCCCAACTCAAATACTGAATCCTCGTTGGTTCAGTTGCAACACTGATGTCTGATGTGTTCTGAAAGTACATGGTAGAAGTCCAGTTGTGGTGCAGGACCATCTGAATCCATGGTGTTGGGGGCTTGATCACAGATATCCTCATATGCCTCTACATGCTTGCCAATGGTTCCAGTCATCTTATAGGTTCTGAGTTCTGTCATGATGATAACATCAGAGCCCTTTATGGCAAACTTTCCTAAGAAGGTGTTCTTAAATATGTCCCATTATTCATTGTGATCAGGATGTTGTTTGAACCAGTCACTCACAAAGTGGGGGCAGCCTAGTAACTTGTAAGGCAATTTCCTTTGCCCAGAGTCTTTGGGGATAGCTCGCTTTTGTGAGCTTTTTTTGTGTGCTTTGAATCCAGAGGTTGGCGTTTTCACAGTGTAGTCCGGATAATGTTCCAACTTCTGCCAAGTGGAGGGGTTGAAGTACAATTTTGGGTATTCTGGGAATGTCCTGGATTGGAGGAGGGTCCAGGGCTCCTTGCGTGCTGAGAAAGTTGTACTGTTTGGTAGGTACAAGGATGTTGTTGAAGACAGTGTATCTTGTATGGGCAACCTGACCTTCTTCATATCTTATCTATCCAGTTGGGAATGCCCACTGCAGGGCTCTTTCTTGGAAGGGATTTTTCTTTACAGTGAATAGATGTAGATAACCTACCTGTGCTACCACTGTCAAGTATATAATTCTTGGAAAGATTTAAGACGAGATAAAAAGAAAAATTAATAATAGAGAGATACTTTAAATGATATGAAGATTGAATGTTATATAGTACCATTCTAAGCCACATAATGTTTATGCATGTCATGGCAGCCATGGGGCTTGTTCAGGCAGTGTTCCAGGTAGGGTCTGGAATGCTTGGTCCTGTAAACCATGGAGGTGTAGTAGGAGTGCCACCAATCGTCTGATAGCTGGATCAATCCTTTGGGGATTGATTTCTTAAGATAAGTAATTGTAGATGATGTATCAGGATCAACTTAAACTGAAATACTATTGGATCTGAGCATATTTTTTTCTAAGTAATCAAGTATTAGGAAGATTTTGGATAATGCCAATGGGGTCCAAGTTTCAAAATAAATTGTTTTATAGGTAGTGTTGTTTTATGTACATATAGTTCCCTTTATCTATATAAAAGGACTAAATAAATTCTTATTGAACTAATGATTTTAAAGCTTTAATATGGAAAATAAAGCAATGGTAAAAGATATGTTTTAATTGGATGAGATCCTTATGGCAATTAATAAGACCAGGTGGCAAGCCAGCGCAGTAGATTTATTATGTTCTGGTTCAAGTGTAAATTTAGTCTCTTATAAAAGTAGGATGGTTATTTATTAAGATATCTGTAAGGGTTTGATGGATTATAGATGGTATACTTTGCAATAGCACTTTATCCTTTTTACTGATAAGGTTCGTTCCTGGATTTTCTAGTGGAATATCAATAAGCAGAGGTCACTTTTTCTTTGAGGTCATACCTGATGCAATTGGATTCGTGTTTATCCTGACTATTTTATTGATAAATACAATTTAATTGATTTGAATATAGATCAAATGGATAAATGCATCCTTGCATTAGGTATGAACTCAATACAAGGCAGATGAGCTTAGTTGAACATGGTTTGGATCAGCATAGTTGAGGATAATCTTACCAGCAAAGAGGTAACTTGAGTTTTTTAGAGAAGCATTCTAGTGTGGATAGCTATAAGGTAATTCCATCTGTGGTTTATGAATTATTTGATCTGGAAATCCCCACCATCGGTGGCTTTTCTCGGCTGGGGTAGGAGCTTCAGAGTGGGGATCAAATATTTGAATAGGGGCTTGTTAAGCACACTGGTTTTAAGCGCTTCGTTCTGGTTGTTGGCAAGGTGTGTAATTAGACTCAGGACGTTTCTTTTTGCCTTAAATACCTCTTCAAGAATTCATTTTATAGAAAGTGTACCAGAACCATACTTAAGAGCAGGGCTAACGGAACAATTTGATCATCTCTAAGTTAAAACTATCTTTTAATAAAATTGAGATATTTATAAGGATGTATTTATTCTAGTGGGAATACCTCATTAGGGATGTGCTAATTGAGCTTGGGACTGCAGCAATTATCTTCACCCAATCAAAGCATCAAGCAGAGAATAATGTGTAATAGTTTATAAGCTATGCTTTGTGTAGAGACTTCTACTTTGTGTTTAGTTCTACGTAGAAGGCTTGTATAACGTGGTGTGAATAAAGTGGCTTGGACATAGAATAACCAGCTCTGGGCTGGGTGGCATGCCTTCTAAAATCGTTAAGTGCTCACCTCCTGAGCATCAATAATATGAAGGTATCTCTGCTCATTCTGGGATTTGTTGGGTGGTGTGGAGCCTGGGTCGACGGTGAGCAAGAGTTCTTTGCTCCTGATCCTTATGGCCTTCCTATGATTACAAAGAGCTTTGTTGGGAGACTGAATATCAGCCAAGGGTTCAGTCTGGGGTCCAACATGTTTTGGTCGGATAATCTGCACCATCAGAACGCATTTAATTTGGCCAATTTCCCGCCAAAACTCCCCGAGGCTTCAATTGGTGGCGAGAAGGCACGCCCTATTATGTGCACCCTTGAACATGAGGATATATATGCTGATGTCGAAAAGTCAATCCACCTATCAGATTTCGAATATTGCCCTCCACACTACGAGTGCCCAATCACCATCCCCACAGCATTGTTATCCAAGCAGACAATTTCCACTTGCTTCAAAGACAAGCAATGGCTCGAAAAGCTCATGTCTCCATTTAATCAGATAAGAAATCCATCTATTACTTATAATGTGCATGGCAGCGGTATATGGTCTATCTATTATAAGCCAATTGCACTTACTGTAAAGGGGGTCATTTCGGAGACAGTTACATTAACCCTTACCACCATATCCACTCCATTCATTGCTACTTTTCCTGTAGCAAGAAACAACCTGCCCCTCTTCTTGATTATCCAAGAAACCAAATGCTATTTTCACAAAGCAAATGGAACCACAAACTTCAAAGGTATCCCGGATTCAAAGTGCCTATTCAATAAGTCCAAATAACCAATGTTCCCCTTTAAAAAAAGTATCTTATCTGATTGCTAACCTATAAACGACTAGTTGATAAGCCCATGCAATGATATTATGAAGTTGAATTTAATATATCAATTCGATGCATTTACTAAACTTATAGGCCGGGATTACTTTGCACAGTTCAATTTAAAGCCTATTATTTATGTCAATAGATATTTTTAATATAAAGGTTTGTATTATTATTTAAATCCATATTTCAAGCATCAACTCAAAAAATATATAATTGCTAAATTATCATACTTACAATCCAGTACAATAAAAAATACATACTACCACCAATATTTTTATTCGATTTATCCGATTGGGGGTGAGCTGCAGCTCAGATCAGATACCGATCCACCTTTCTATTCCGTCACCTCAGCCTCCCCAAAAGATGAATTCCACCACTTTTCCTAGTGAAAATTCCGGAATTTACCGTGTGCGTAAGCTAGGGCGGTAGAGTATAAAGTAGAACCAGGTATCGGAGACAAGATAACCCCTGTAATAATATATACATCTGGTTGGATCTTTCATATGTGCTCAGAGTTGATCTTGACGGATCATGTTGACTTGAGGCAATTAACAAAGTATACATTCCAGCATTGGAATCAGTATCCCAGAGCTATCGAACTTGGTAGAGTGGTCTTTACAGCAGTGAGGATAAAGTTTTCAGCTCGCCTTAAACCAAGATCCAAGTGATGGTGTAAACATATAGTCAATTACCAGGGATACGGGGTGCTGGTAGGCAAACCGGCTAAACTTTTTAGAACAATCCCTTGAACACCCAAACAACCTGTTTCGGCTACGGTACAAAGCCTAGAAGCATTAATGGAATGGCTTCTGTTGCCTTTGACCAAGTTCGCTTCAAAAAAAGCAAAAATCATCCCCTGGTATGGTTTATTGTAGCTTGAACCAAGGAAGAAGCACAATATTGATTAGCAGACAGCTTTTGCAGAAGCTTCGAAGAGTGAGCTGGGGAAGAACAGTTTTATTGGGTAATGAATTAGGCTTGCATAGTCAGAAATATTGGGGCAGGGGCCCAACTGGTGTCGCAACCAAGATTATCCACCAACATATCTCACAATATAGAGGGGCGCTCAAAGAGTCGCCCATGGCCTGAATAACAGTATGGACTAATCTGAGTACAATGTAAAATTGTGGGCACTATCTACTAATTAGGAGTGTTGCCAATTCCACATGCCGATTCCTCCCTCAAGTTATTCCCACCCAGAACGTTACATGCCACCCCTGGCAACTTGTGGCTCCCAAATATAGTATATCAACCGCTCTATTCTTAGAATAAACACATCTCATCCCTATCCTTGTCCTTTTTATTTAGGCTGTTATCTTCCCTAATCGAAACACGGAACTATCATTGGTTCAGGTGCAACACTAGGATCAGTTATTGGTTCCAACAATAGTTCTCAGCTCAGGGATGAGTGTTTAGATAGACGAGTCAGCTGGAAAGTGTTTTGATACCAAAACAGGCAAATAGCTGGGGGATCAATCTGGTACCAAATCAGACAACATATGGACGGTGAGCTAAGCTGGTGATAGCCAACCCAGTTTAATGCCCAAACTGCTGACAATACTATCTTGATGTGTGAGAAGCGCCCAAACTCCGAACCAACTAAACTTTTGGAGCTATGGTGTCCAGCCATCCAAGATAAGGCATGTACCCTGAAGAGCCCCCGCTGATTTTAAGTGTTGGTTGCCAATTTTGGCAGCTGCACCCAGGCTTCTATCTTTTCAGCATGGGCAGCGTTGACTAGAAGGCTGATCCCTATTGAGGTAGCAATGGTTTAAAGGGCTTAACTAACATTTCACTCTGCCTTTGAAGGTGAGGAAACAAAGAACTAGACATGGAAGTGCCCGAGTCAACATCAATTAATATTACCCTGGATAAAACCTAGGTTCAACCTATTTTATGGTTAGTTCATTATAAAGCTCTAATTTACCTAGATAAGAGCGGTAAGTGAAAGTGCTCTTGCTGATGGCTTTTTAGTATATCTCACTTTCAATAATAGAAAAACACTATTACAATACAAAAATATAGTATTACCTATGAAATATTAGGTTTAGTGGTCTTACATTGTGATCATTTCTAAACGCATACAGCGCCTATTAAAACAATCAAGCGATAAATATTTACTGTAACTTTCAGAGCTGTTGAATTTCAAGCCTAAAGTCAGGCTAGAGATACCTAAATCTATTAATAGAAAAAATATAACATCAAGTACAAAATCAAATCTTATTGAAAATTTAGGTTTCAATAGGTAAATCAAATCAATACATAGCATCTATATCAGCCATACTATACAAAAAAGTCCATTGCAAGATCAGGATATTCATATGCAGGCAAATCGATTCCCACCCCTCTGAAATTCTATCATTTCTCCTAAGCTTTGAGCAGGGCACATATATGTCGAGTTTATACTTCTGGGAAGTATAATAAACAGAAAAGAGGGGAAGGTTTAAGAAGAGAATTAATGATACTTTATTGAATATGAATATAGAGTAATATATAGTATCATACAAGCCACATACTGTCCATGTAGGTCATGAGGGTCATGGGGCTTATCTGAGTAATGTTCCTCTTGAGTCATGAGGCTTAATCAAGCTGTGTTCTATTTAGGACCATGGATTGAGTGATCCCTGTCATAGATGGTTGACTGATAATGGTGCCACCAGTTTATTGACTGGCTGGTGGACAATTTGGTGAATCATTTGGTGATCTGCTTGGGGCGTTAATTCCCTGAGAGGGAGTAATCAAAGATGTTGCGACATCTCCCCCTGGGGTGCTGGAAGGCGGAGCCTTGGGAATTTTCTTAAGGGTGTCGGGGATGCGTGCCTGGTATTGATCCAGTTTGGCGTTGGAAACAGGGAGTCTGGAATTCTGTTGAGCTGGTCTTGCTTTGCCCAGGCCGAGGCAGTTGTGGTGCATACGTTTCAGTTCAGTTCAGTTCCAGCTCCAATCCCTTTGATGAGATAGGTGTTGTTGGGCTTGACTTCCATGACAATGCCTGGCCCATGCATTCCTAGGTCCAGCTTGTGTTGATCATGATTGACAACCCAGATTTTGTCCCTGACTTGGAATCTCTCTTGTTGTAATGAGATGGCTTCCCTTTAGACCCTTTGGCGTTCTATCTCCTCTTGGTCTTTTCTGGCGCACTGTACTTTAGGGTTGTTTATGTCTGGCACCTTTTTGGGCAGAGGTAATTGTGGTCCTGCAGCTGTACTAACAAGAGCGGGCTTTTGTCCATAGACAAGTTCATAAGGGCTTTTGCCTGTATTGCGGTTGACTCTTGTTCTACAGACCATGAGTATGGTTGGAAGCATATAAACCCAGGCCTTTGGATTGTTAGAAGATAACTTACTGAGGGCTTCTAAAAGTGCGCCGTTTAGTTGTTCTACTTGTCCATTTGCTTGGGGATGGTACAGGCTGGCCGTGATGTGTCTTATCCCATTGTTGGTAAGATAGATATTGGTGCCAATGACCTTAAGTTTGGTGCCTCTATCTGTGATTAGGAGGTCATATTTACCAAACTAGGCTATGATTTCTTTCCCAATGAATTTTCTCATATTGTTGCCCTTGTGTTCTTTAGTGGCTTACCCACAGGCCATTTGGTTGAATAGTCAATAGCTGTGACAATGTACTTTTTGCCCTTGTTTTTGCCAGGCATCAGTCCCACAATATCCAATGACCATACCTTGAAGGGTTATGTGATGGATACAGGTACTACTGACTTGGGTGATGCTTTGATGTGGGTGTACTTCTCACAGACTTTGCATTGTTCCAGTACTTCTCTGATATCATCTAGCATTTGGGCCACCAGTAGCCTGTTTTTAAGTATTTATATAAGTTTCTGCTACAGGTGTGTCCCAAGTCTCTGTGATATTGGAGGATGGTGTCAATCTTTTGAGTTACGGGACATAAGGTATAGTGTCACCATTTGGGAGTATTTGGTGCAGAGTGCCGTATACGTTTTTGAACAGATGTTTGTTCTTGAGGGCTCTCTCTTGGATGTTCATTGGTGTGCCAGATGAGAAACCTTCCTGGAGATTCCCCATGATTAACATGGGCCAGTCAGGGTCACCATCAACTCAGAGGACATATTTGCTGTATAGCCTTGACAGGGCATCTGCAGTAAGCATTTCCTTGCCTGGCTTATATTTGATTTGCATGGGGTGTCTCTGTATGAGACTCATCCATTTGGATTGTCTTCTTGACAGGTGTTGTTGTGTCTTGAAGAATATTAACAACTTGTGGTTGGTGAGTACCTTGAACATTTGGGCTCCTTCCAGATAGCATTGCCACTTCATGAGGCAGTGTATGATGGCTACCAACTCCTTGCTGTGTATGGGGTGTCACAAAAT